>NAOQ01000401.1:19182-37652 GCA_002751075.1 Ichthyophonus hoferi
TATGTACCCTATACCTACATACCCTATACCTGTATATCCTATATCTATTCTCTTTCTCTCTCGTTGTACTTCCTTAAGTAACATTACAGTTCTCAAAAGTCCCTTTTATGATCAAAGTAAAGGAGTCTCATATATTAATCAAGCATTCGTTATCATATCTCGGGTAAGATAACTTGATCTACCTATATAATATATTACTCTATACTCTATTACTATATACTATATTGCTATATTTTCTATACCATATACTATATTACTATGTACTATATTACTATATTTTTTATACCATATACTATACTACTATATACTATATTACTATATTTTCTATACCATATACTATATTACTATTTACTATATTACTATACTCTATATACCATATACTATACTCTGTATACTATATTAATATATACCTATCAGTTCCTAGATGTATGTGTGAGTGTTGGTGCACTTCAATACTAATATACTGATGTTCTATTATCCATGCACACTTACTATTATACTATCATACATATTATCATACTATTACACATGCTATTATACCATCATATTAATTTACTATTAGACTACTATAATAACTATTATAGATAGATATAATTTTGTTTTATATCTATTTGTTTATATAAAGTTAACTACTATACAGTGATGTATGATGTATATGTAATGTATGTATGGCATATAAGATATGTACTATCTCTCTATTTTTTTATTTACAAACTTATTCTGATTTATTTTTGTGAACTCTTATACGTATATACACAAGTGCACATAGTTTGGTCTCAGTTTTCCTCTTTGACCCTACTGATTCGTCTCTCTTTCCCTCACTTTCCATTTCTTTATTTACACATTCATTTTAATTTCTTCCTGGTGACCCTTACATATACGTATACGACACTATACTATACTATATTATACATACTTATCTATTTTTTTCTAGCTAGGAAAAGGGTCCTTTGGGGAAGTGTACAAAGTACGAAGTAGAGAGGATGATAATTTTTATGCTGTAAAATGCTCAAGAAAACGTTTTACTAGCAATAGTGATAGGTGGGTATTGGTTTAAATGTATTTAATGCTTTAATGTTTTAAAACTATTGGTTGGATTGCTGATTTAATTGGGTGAAACATGAGTTAGTATAGGTTGGGTTAGATTGAAATGGGATAAGATAGCATAGCATAATATAGGGTAACATAGGCTAGGATAGGGTAGGATAGGATAAGATAGGGTAAGATATATAGGGTTTGAGGAGAGAGAACGAGGGAAAAAGAAAGATAAAGAGATCGAATATTCCTGTAAATGACAATATTGTTAATAGGACATTATTGGTAGATAATACCATAAGCCCTGCTGACTATCTTGCAAACTGATTCAATAGGGATAAATAGATAGCAAAAGAGACTTAAAAGATAGAAGGGTGGGTGGGATGAAAGAGAAAGTGAGCTATGATATTTATACGTCATTTATACGCCATTATCTCCCAGACGACGACAGATGGAAGAAGCAGATCATATCCGGTCATTAGGTGCTCATCCTCATTGCCTACGTTATTATGCAGCCTGGGAAGAGGAATGTGTACTGTATATACTAACTGAGCTCTGTGAAAGAGGGTCGTAAGTAGTTAGTATATGTTTGCTGTTGTACGTATAAGCATATGTGTATTTTATATACATATACATATTCCTACCATCGGACTATTGTTGAGGTAATCGTTGGTTATATTGCATTATATTCAATGCTTGTTTAGTATTGGTATATCTTTTTTTTCTATTTGCCTTCTAGCAGCTTTATTATTATGTTATGTTATAGTATGTTATGGTGTGATATAATACAATATAATACAATATAATACAATACAATACAATACAATACAACTAAATACTCTACACTACACTACATTACAATACACTTCAAGACACTACAACTAAATACTCTACACTACAATAAACTACAATGCAACACAACTATTCCATACTACAATGCACTGCAATACCACACAACTAAATACTCTACACTACACTACAACACAACATAATGTAATGTAATATACTCTATATGGGGTCCATTAGTGCTGTCAACTCACCTGTAAAAGTATATCACATGACTAATAAACAATTGTATGGTACCTTTATACTCAGACTACAGAAATATCTTGAGGAAATTGAATGTGTTCCTGAACCCCAAATATGGCAATATATAGCTGACCTAGCACAAGTAAGCAAGGGGGACGGAGAGGGAATATTATTATATGTACTATTTTATTTACTATTGTATCTACTAAGCTGTATATAATTTTGCGCATTACTATGTATACTATCAAGATATATTACTATGCATACTATTCCACATACTCACACCCTACCTATCTACCTACCTATCTACCTACTTATTCACCTATCTACCTACTTATTCACCTATCTATCTACCTGCACAGGGGCTGTACCATATGCATTCCCATGGTCTTATACATTTAGATATTAAACCAGCCAATATATTTGTTACCGATACGGGGTCACTCAAGATTGGTGACTTTGGCATCGCATTAGATCTTAATAAGGTAAAATGGCCTATCAAATACGTTATATTAAAAATTGTGTTTAATCTAGGCCAATAGTGTAAGCGAGTGATTGAGATAGGATATAAGATATTAGTACTTAAAACTAGTAGTCTGGAGCTTGACTGGTGTATATTATATAGGGTAAGGCTTATGATTGGATGTTCTTTGCGTGTTTCATGATATAGTGTGTACTGGTAGCTCACGGTATATACATCAGGTGAGCATGGGTAATGGTTATTATAGTGGATTGTACTGTAGTATATTGTATGGTATCACATTCTAACATAATATATTACATTATATTCTATTATAACACTAGCAGGATATAGTATGTTATAATATAATACAGTGTTGGCAAGATAAATAAAGTATACCTATAACTACATATATTTATAATGCCAATACTAGCATATGATATATCATGCTATTATCTGTCTTTTCTGTGGTTAAGACACATGTAATTGCGCCCAATCGCATTTAATCGCACTCAATCGTATATTTATCCAATTGCTCTTCGCCTACAGAAAGATCAAGATCATCAGGAGGGGGATCCCAAATACCTTGCTCCTGAACTGCTAAATGGAAACTTTGACTGTCCCGCCGATATTTTTAGGTAAAAAGAAGTTGTATTTATGTGTGTATATTAGTAGGTATATGTATATATATGTGTGTATACATGATAGTATGTATGTGTATATGTGTATATGTGTGTATGTGTGTATGTATGTAGGGTGTGATGGCATCAACCGTACTATACAACAATATAGATATACTCTGGCATGATATTGACTGGATTGGATTGGCAGTACGGGCATCATGATGCTTGAAATATCCGACAACTATGACCTGCCCAATAACGGGCCAGTATGGGGTCAGCTTAGATCAGGTATGTGATTGGATGAGAGGGATGAATAGTGCTCACACAGATATTATTGGTTAGTTATCATAACTATATCTGTCATTTCCCTTTCTCTTTATTCCTATTAGCCCTTTTTCTGTCTATTACTCTATTACTCTACTCTCTCTCTCTTTTTTTTTAGTCTCAAAACTTTTCTATGTCTATCCAATATACTTAAGTTTAAGTGAATTTCCACCCCTATTTGAACCAATCAAAACCATTTCTCACACGGATATTACCATGGTGATCAGGCTGGCTACCAGATATTCCGCATCGCACACCCACGCTCTTTGCCCTAATAAAGGCAATGATGACACCTGATCCCGCATTTAGGCCGACAGGTAACGACCTGTATAACATAACTTATGTTTTGTCGTTGTTGTGTGTTTTTGTATTAAAAAATATAGTGACCTGTTAAAGTAATGGAAACCACATTCTACGTCATATTTTCTCTCTTTTCTTTCCTTTTTTAGCTACTATTACTTCGTATACCATATAAGATATTATCTAAGCTACTATCTTTTTTACTATTTGTTAATTTCTGCTCTGTATATTCTCTGTTAGTATGTAGGTAGGAAGGTATGTATATATGTATGTTTCTATGTAGGTATGTATGTATGTACGTATCATATAGTATAAATATAAGGTAGACACTGATTGACCCTGAATCACATGACGTGTCAGCTTCGGATCTTATTAATTGGCCTCCTATTGCCAATATAATCATGGAACGCCCTGTAAATGTAAGTTCCTTCCTACTCCCCTGATATGTATCCCATGGATTTTAATTATGAAATAATAGTTTAAAGTTTAAGTGGAATAAATATTGTAGTATAGTATAATATAGCATAGTAGAATATGGTATAATATAATATAATATAATATAAGACAGTATAGTTTGCATGGTATAGCATAGTATAATCTAGTATAATATAATATAGTATAATATAGTATAATCTAGTATAATATAGTATATTATAATATAGTATAGGATAGGATCATATAGTATAGTATACTATACTATACTGATGTCTGTATGCCCTCCATAATAGGTAAATCATTCACATGATTTGGAAATGATGTCACCAACCAATAATTCGCGTCATTCCTATTATAGTAAGCGATTGGCTACCTTGATTTTAATTTTTGATGTGTAGTTATAGCTTAAGGGCAACCTAGTGAATGTCTAAATTAAGTGTTGGAAGTAGGTAATAGGATGGGAGAGATAAATTTATAGATAAGTATGTATGCACACATTATCATACTATTATACTATCATATATACTATTATCTAATTATGTGTAGTTGCAGTTGCTAGTTTACATCAAACTAAAAGGTGATTGGCTTAATGGATAGAATGTGCAAGCTAAAATCATTATACATATATGGTTGTATATGTATGTGTGTGTGTGTGCTTTGTTCATCCGATCATATTACAATTTTAATGTCTCTGTTGTATTTCCATTCACAGTTTTAAGACTATTATATTGCACCTATGTGTTATTTTTTATAATTTAACACTGACTAGGGACTGAAATAATATTGTATTATATATATAGGTGTGTTTGTATATTTATATAGTTGTCTGGAAACATTTATTGATATGCTACTAAATAATAACCTGTTTCTCGTTCTCTTTTTCTCTCTCTCCCCTTCTTTATTGTAGCACGCAGACAAGCCAATCGAAGTGACAATAGCAATTTCAGCATAGGCAATAAGAAAACCAACAATAGTAGTTCTGTAGATATGGACGGGTTAGATTTTGCCAAGGTAGGCAATATGTATTAAGATTATATACTATATTAGGACTATATACTATATTAGAACTATATACTATATTAGGGCTATATGCTAT
Organism: Ichthyophonus hoferi; assembly: GCA_002751075.1. Lineage (NCBI taxonomy): Eukaryota > Ichthyosporea > Ichthyophonida > Ichthyophonidae > Ichthyophonus > Ichthyophonus hoferi. The sequence goes on from NAOQ01000401.1 coordinate 24,485, forward strand.
ATTAGGGCTATATACTATATTAGGACTATATACTATATTACGACTATATGCTATATTAGGACTATATGTTATATTACGACTATATGCTATATTACGACTATAGACTATATGCTATATTAGGACTATATGCTATATTAGGGCTATATACTATATTAGGATTATATGCTATATTACGACTATATGCTATATTACGACTATATGCTATATTACGACTATATACTATATTATGACTATATGCTATATTACGACTATATGCTATATTACGACTAGATGCTATATTAAGACTATATGCTATATTAGGGCTATATACTATATTAGGATTATATGCTATATTAGGACTATATGCTATATTAGGACTATATGCTATATTAAGACTATATGCTATAATAGGACCATATACTATATTAAGACTATATGCTATATTAGGACTATATGCTGTATTAAGACTATATGCTATATTGGAACTATATGCTATATTAATACTATATGCTATATTAGGGCTATATGCTATATTAAGACGATATTCTATATTAGGACTATATGCTATATTACGACTATATGTTATATTACGACTATATGCTATATTAAGACTATATGCTATATTAGGGCTATATACTATATTAGGATTATATGCTATATTAAGACTATATTCTATATTAGGACTATATGCTATATTACGACTATATTAGGATGCTGTACTATTATACTACACCTTACTACTCTAATATTATTAAGACTATAAAGCAGCCTGCCACCAAAACAGGCCTTGTAGTTGCCTTTTCTTCTCCCCCTTTCCCTCTCCCTCTCTCTCTTTCTCTCCTATATACCTATAGCTATATCTATGTCGCTTCTAACCTATCTATAATCCTAGTTACCTGATGATGCCCTAATATCTACTCCTATATCTCCGGCCCCTGGGCCAAAAAACCTTCTCAGTGTACGTATAATATCTCTCTCTGCCCATCATATGCCTTCTTTAAAATTTAAAATGGACATAGGCTAATAGGGAATATATGCAATTCCATATAAGTAACTACTATATATTTGTGCATTTCAACCGGCGTAATAATTATCAATATTATATTGTAGTTATTATCTCATTGCAAAGTATTTATTATGGTTAGCTTGAGCATGTATAGTAATAATCGCACCCATGTTCAGGGTGGCAATCGACTATTGCAAGCAGAGAATTTAGGATAAAAACTATATAGCCTTTATTCAATATCACTGCAGAATCAAGAGTCCCTAATCTGTCTTAGGCAAAACCTTTTTATACTTTCTAAATACAGCATTAATTACTTGGATACTTCTGGCTAATAATTACTTTAGCTATGTTATATATATATATATATATATATATACAAAGCCAGATTTGACAATATCTGTGTAGGTGTTAATGTAGTAGAAATTTTTACTATCCCCAGTGAGTGGCTTCTAATCTAATCTACATCCTACCTTAGGAATTCGAGGAAGTAGCCAATGAGAGCGACTAATGTAATCTCATGGGAGAATAATCTGATTGATGCTAACAAGACACTGATTGGTCACTGTACCTAGAGTTACGTGACATTATCACATAGAAACCTGCTTAGGTGGACAATTCTATTGGTCCTTTATCACATTTTTACCTGTGTAGTAGTTTACCATTTGTTCTCCCCTATACCATCTTTCACTTATTTTTTTCTTAAGATTACGTCTCATGGGACGTCCTATTTTATTTTTATTCCTAGTATCAGGTTTGTGTTTGTTAACACAAATTTTATCCTTATACATTATTGCATGAGTAATTGAGATGCCAAAATGGTATATTATATTATATTCTGTTTTGGTTAACCACACAGGTGTGTAAATAACACCAAAATGTACATAAAACTGGACTCATTCTTAGACTTTAGACGATTTGCTTTCCTACTTTGTATAATATATGCAACAGCTCAATGTGGATAAAGACTGGTTGTGGTTGTCAGATACTAGCTACAATCATATTATAAAGTATTGATGGCCTGTCAACCTGAGGTCTTGTGTCTTTGGTGTTTTCTATTATATGTATGTAAAAGTTGAATAATAGTTCGTAATTCTGGAAGAGTCTGCCGGTATATTCCTGTTGCAATGATGGTTTGTGTTGTTGAGATTAGAGTCAATTGAAAAGTGAATATATATATTGCTTTGATGCGTGTTATTGTGTCTTTAAATGCCACCTTGTGTTACCTTTGGATTTACGAAAGACATGACATCCAAGAATACATACAAATATACATGCATACCTCTATACAACTTCCACGATATTATCAACTCGACCACTGATTTAATGATACTAGCAGTGCACTGCATTGATTCGATTGCTGAATCACAACGTAATCCTTTTTAGTATGTTCTAGCATTTCATTCAATAGTTAGTTGTGGTAAAAACAAAACAAAAAAAAATGTCTATAATTTATTTATAAGTGAAATAACTACTACCTTCGAGCAATATGTTAAGTATGTAAAGGTTTTACCAGAAACTGTGGCAGTTCTAGCGACTTTTCCGCAGCTGTTGGGATCTCCAATTATATAACTGGTAGTACTTAATAATGCTGGGCCAGTGCTAGTAATAGTCAATTGATAGGATCTGTGTTTAAGGCTCAGTTGTTGTGATAGAGGTTCTATAGGAGACCGATATACCAACTCTCAAGGTAACTGGCTGTAATAATTATACCTCTGTTCTAATTCAGAAAGGATAGATGCGTGGAAATTTCAGGATGAGATCGATTAGTAAGGGGTAATATATTACGATGAAAATAATAACTATCGTGGCTATTTAATGTTAATAGGCAATTCTCTGGGTTCTAACGAGCGAGAGATCTGGACACTGATCATCATATACAAGAGCCAGTGGTGGATTAGACATTACATTAACGATGTGGTTATTACATATATATGTAAATGCAAAGTATTTTTGTGTGCGTTTACGTTAACTTCGTATTGTACTATTGATACCGCGTATCTGTGAGCGGGTCGTATTTTTTTTACTTGTATTTCCACATTTGTGAGAGTCTGTTTATAATTGACTTTTTCTTTTCTTTAATATTTCGCTTTACCCCGGATGTTATTTTTTGGTTAACACTTGTAGAGCTGTGTTCAATAATCTAAATGGGACCAATGATAAATACTCTTATTGACGCAATACAATTCATGAAAGATAACAGAGATCCATAAGAATGTCTGATTTTATCTTGATAATCTTATACAGTTTCCTTTACTTACATGAATGGCTCATTAGCCAATTCATTAATGTAAGGCCCGCTAGACTTATAAGTAAAGTTTTATATGATTTCAGTTCTAAAAAATTATTTTATGATTCTTTGATTTGGCAATTGTTTTGATTTAGTTTACTAACCTACAAAGCAAATGTTTTGGTAACAATTTCTGGTTAAACTGTTTAGAAAAATATAATTTTGTCTATACAAAAATACCCAAATGTAATAACAATAAAAGGTAGTTATTTTAGTGAAGTGAAAAATGTAGAATCGAACAGTTTTAAAAGATTTAATTATTACAAGGTCTTGGAAGCTATGTTGTTTGCATTGTATTGATCTAGAAATTTTTGTTGCTACTCGCAAGTTATGTATCGACAAAGCAATTTGAACTGTGTTTATTCAGAGTTAATGATTCTGTAACATTTTTTTTAAATAAAAAAAATTATTGAAGAAAGGATCTAAGCTTTCTATCTGAAATAGGTAAAATTATAAAACAATTCATGTTTTCAGTAGGAAGCTATAGTGATAATAATTAACCATAAGGTATGACTAGAATTGAGTTTAGACTCCAAGGACTATGACCTAAGACAAGAACTGAGTGTAGTACTTAATAATTATGGGTACTCGACGCATCAGTACTAACTAAAAGCTTTCCATCTGATACCGAGGATTAGCATATTTTAATGAACGTAAACACAATATCCAACAGTATTAACACCAAGATTGACAATATGTTAAATGCCTACTTCATACATTTTAATCAATAGATCAAGATGATGGTTTGAAAATATGAGTTAACTCATATTATAAATGAGTGATGCGTTTATTAAATTGGTTGCTACTCTGTAGTTTGGGTAGGGAACAATTTTATCTGTATAAATAACTCCGTATGATTGCATCACCAAGTTTTTCTATTAATTCCATCAATATTTACATTAATTAGGAAGGTCTTACAGCCAATATCCCATGTTCAAATAGAATAATCTTATATTGCGATATGACTTGTTGAGTGATTATAAGCAAGTATTAATAATTTTATTGAATCAGTAGTCTGAATGACAACTTTGCAAGGATTAATAGTATCGCCCGTGATGAGTGTCTCCTTGTTTATGATGACAATGTTCAAGTTGGTTCCACTTTCTAGTGGAAGCCGATTATTTTAGTCTCCTCCGTATCGTATCTACATTAAGTGAAGTCATTTTCGAGTTGAATTCTGTATTAGTGTTATCTGGATGAACAGATCTATAGTGTGCTACCTACAATGCCGCTAATGTTTTGGTTTATTTTGGCATGTTTGTTTCTATCGGCCATAACCAGTAATTTGGTGTTGATATGTTATTCTAATCAAATAGTAGTATAAGATTTAAAGTGATGTTGATAGCATGGCCATGTATAAAATAAGCTATTTTTGCGTGTATAGAAGTCAAGCATTTTTTTATTACGAGTACCAGTTTTCATTTCCAGCCAATTATCATGTATTATTTAAAACGAAATTGAAAGCTTTCACTTTCAAAATATTATGATTATAAGTCGATATTACAATTGATAATTATCATCAAGAAACATAATATAAATCTTAACGCTTTAACAGTAAATGAAAATAATGGTTAAAATTGTTAAGAATATTATTAGCCTAACACACGTCCATATAATGGTTTTTCTTGATGTATTAGTTCAAAAAGACACCAGTATTATCAAGGTGTTAATAATGATATAACTTAGTAGCTGCAATATCATTAATTAATCCAAGTGTAATGAATAAAGCTATTAAGTTGGTCATATTAAAGATCTCAAGTTCTTCATATTGAGAGTTTCTATATATTTGAGATTGGTGGTTTGAATTCTAGTTAATTCCCTGTTTCATCTATTATTTAATTATCATCTAAACAATTATTTATAGGTCTTAATGACTTAATCCTACTTGGGGCTTTTAATAGAGAAGAGAATCTGTCTCCTCTTTCATTAAATGAAATTGCAGATAATCTAATGATGTTGAATAAAGGTAATTGAGGTTTTTCAATCGTTTTTGAATTAAATTAAATACTTTTTTACTTCAAATGAAATTGTGAATTTCAGCCTATGTAGTAATTATCTTACCCATGTTAAGATATGGGTAAGATAATTACAAGGGTGGCAGCCGACTATTATAAGCAGGAAATTTAGAATGCAAATTATAAAGATTTTATTTGTTATCACTACAGAATCAAGAGTCTCCAATCTGACTTGAACAGTACCTTTTCATACTTTTTAAATACAACATATATATTTAAAATACTTCGGAACTCTGCATTAATTAATTAGATAATTATAACTATAATTACTTAGTCTAGGCGGAATCTGTAGCCATATTGGGCATAAATGACTACTCATATACTCCGAAGAGCCCCAATGCATATCACCAATACAGGTCATTTCGTCTCTTCTTTTATTTATATTATCATAATACTTGAAATTCAAATCTCAATAATGCACAAGTATTTTATTTATGTCTATATTCTTTTAAAAAAAGGAAATAACACAGAAACGTAATTCTTCTTAAGATTTTGAATCTGCATGAATACATTTTTCAAGCCATCTTAAGGGAGTCTGAATAAAACTTCACAGTTCAATATTTTAATCTTTCTTCATATCAATTACTTATATTGAATGCTTTCATTCGCATAAAATTAACTTGATAAAACTTAAAATTCTAAAGTCCAAATCTTCTGAGAGGTTTTTTTCTTATCTTGAAAGAGTCGTAAGTAAAATATTTGTGTACATAGTTTAACTATGAATCATGATAATGTAACTCCGATTAATAATAATAAAATATGCTACATATTACATATATTAATACCTGGTTCTTGAGTATACATTAGCAGTTACTTAATAAGAATAAGAAATGAATTGTACTTGATTGAGAAATGTTTAAAACATCTGGGTAACATGTACTGTAGAAATACTATATAAGGAGAAAAGACAATTTCTCCCTGCCATTAATAATACTATGAATACTTTAAACACCAAAGATATTCAACTGTACATAGATGATTTTTTAATGACATTTCCCGGGGGATTATTTGTATTATATAACTCTATGAACTCGGATAGAATACGGCCGAGACAGTTATAATAGAGAAAGATAATCCGAGATATATGAAAATAACAGATGATGCAGGTGATTGGAGAAATACTCAAAATAACAAGAGGAACGTATTGTTACATCAAAGAAACAACTAAGTGTGATAAGATCAGTTTTGCAACTCGATATTTTTCTATTCAATAATTTGCTACAATAATTTATGTCGTTACAGTTATTTGTTTTACATCTCACCACTATAACAAAATATTATTTTAGTGGCTGCCCAATAGGAACAATAGCCATTGTTTACAGATCGGCTAGATGAAGATTATCATCAGTATGGTATTTGATTGTATTGCGGATTTTTTGCAGCTGCCTTATCCAGAATCCTATTGGATATAGATTGTTTTACACAACCCATCTATGCTCACTTAAACCAAACTAATTATCAATTAGTTGTATTTAACTCATAATTTGATGCCGTTCACTTAATCCAATCAACTTGTATTTCAGGGGGTTTACATTTATGTTGATATAGCATCACTATTTTTACGAAGTAGGCATTTAATAAGGTCTTAAGACGAATGTTTCTTTTTGTTAGGAAGCCCATTATTCATTTCTAAACACCCAACTACTTATGTTAAGAAGTTATTTTAAGACCTTACTATTAATGATATTGAGTAGTAATCGGATTCATAATTGATCATTATTATTAAGGAACAGATTGAAGATAATTCAAGATTTCCCGAGTAATTATAGAATAACAGAGATAATCTTTTAACAAATCAGTCCAACTATTTTTGCAAGATTAGATAAATGTAATTTTTCTAGAATCGCTCGCAGGACATTCTTTGAGGCACGCATATCCAAGAGCCAAACAAATTGAGATTAGCTCTCAGATTTAATTTTTTAATTAATTGTTATCCAATAACTTAGGAGATAGTTCTTTTAATGCCGCCTTGAGAGTGGATGATGGTATATTCAAGGAGTTACTATACTACCAGTTTTTACACTAGCTAAGAGCCCAAACTTCATTGTTTCTATAAAAGATGGGCATAATAACAAGTCAAAGAGCATTAAAAATCATACTAGCAACAATCAATACGAATATTCACAATAGCCATTTTTAGCCATATAGTTTAATAATCGTACCTAAAAAGGAAAGTCACTTTTCTCTAATAAAAATTCTAGGCTATGCAACTATTGTTTAATCAGCAAAATTTATTGGATCAAAGTAGCATGTGCTAACCGACGGAGCTACTGCGTCCTACCAGAGCTTTTTCAAGAAAAAAAATAACGTTACAACAATTTATAGAGCACTGCGAATATGCCAGTAATTATTGTTTTAAATTGGCATCTATTTGACTTTTTAAGATGGAGTAATCTTAGTTATTCTAGGTGCTTCTGGGCGTTTCTATAATTAGTTAATGCTGGCTGATCTAATAATAATTTACCATTCATCTTTCCCGTGACGTCTCGTCTCGTGACATTCATACAATGCATTTGGCCTATTATAGTAATGACCTCGTTGTATTTGGTAGTTGTAAACAATGTCTTTGTTCACCATTGTTTCGTATTGGATTAAATAAAATATTTGTATCTTTTGGAATTCAATTTTCAGTTGTGTAAAATAGAATTTATAATATATCTAATATCAAAAAATTTAAATTTATGGTACTCGCAACTGTAATTATAAAAAAAACCAGAAAGGTAAAAACATGCAGTATTTCTTTGCTCATTTAATGCCTAGTAAAAGTATGACATGAAAGTATTTCATAATAATTTATCAGAAAAGTCACGGACGTGTAACGCCACTTAAAAGATATAAAACTTTTTTATAAAAGAAAATATATATTTATAATAGGAAATACAAATAATATTAATAAATATAATGGATTCTGCTCAAGAAATGTGCCACTAATCCGAAGTATATTTTATATAAAATAAGTAATCATATTTAAAAAATATCCTATTCTGTGACAAACCAATAATAAGACAGGAAAAAAAAACAAGAATTTATTCGCTTAATATCTGCCAATCAATATGGAGACGAGATATATAAATGCATGTTTCACATCCTAACCTCGATTACTCGCATTGATTCGTATATAGTTATATATATATATACTTCTATATATATTTGTCGTTGTTTGTAGCGAAGAGACATTGTTCTGTCTCGAATATTACGTTCAAAATAAAATACTGAGGAAAGAGAAGCTTAACTTTACTGTGACCAGGGCTTGTTCATAAAGTTAACTTCTTTACATTTAGAAAAGTAAACATGTCTGCTGTAACCCTTCGTATGTATGCGGCCCAGTGCCCTTTCATGCTTCGTTCTGTCGGTGCTGCCGCTAGTGCTGCTTGTGGAATGGAACTCAAGCAAATGGCTCAACGTTGTCCTATCATGGGGAGAGCTCTTGCTCACACCCAGGCGATCAACACCAAGGTAGCTGAAGATGCACCTACCCCTAACGTCCAGGTTAAAGGTAAAGAATGTCAATGAGCTATTTCCCCTACTGTTTCCTTCTAAACACATAAACACAAGTCTGTCATTCTGTGATGTATATTTTCTTCACCTTTTGTTTTTTACTTTTGAAATTCCTTCTTTTTTCTTCTTTTTTTTCTCTTATATTAGTCATTAACTATAGAATAATGTGTTGATAATTGTTGCGACTGTTGTTATTATAGGTTTGGGATAGGTATGTATGCACCGGTTTTTATTATCTGTGTATGGTTTTTTCAAATTGTGGTTCTTTTATCCTTAAGTGCATTTTCTATTTTTTGTGAGTTAGATTCAATAATTATATATATGTGTGTGTTTCTTTCACCCTCTTTTTCTTTTCTTCCTCATTAAAAATACCTAAAACTATAATTTTTGGTGACCCTAGGTCATTATCTTGCTCATTTTTACGAGCTTATATTCTATGTGTGCACACGTAATTTAAATGGTGTTAGTTATCCTTTGTTCTGACTTTTATTTTTTTATATAAAGGATTCATTTTTTTATTTTTCCACTGAAATTTAGCATATGAACATGACTTTGTCAATCAATGGGAAATATAAAACAATCAAAGTGTATTTTTTCTTGTTGCTGTGGTAAATATACTGTTATAAGTATATAATAACCTTACCCCTTTATCTGGTATTAAATTTATTGTGAATTTTTTTCTTTATTTTCTGATTAAAAGTCTACATATATTTTCATTTACTGACATTTCCTTAGGTGTTACTCCGAAACACATAGTTTCTCTTAATACCGCACCTCTAATACTCTCTATACTTCTACTTCTCTCCCAACACCAACCTAAATAAATAACAGAGGAAGTAGTCAAGAGCGAGGTTAATGTGCCCATTCCCGAGGAATCGTGTGCCCTGCCCGCAGGTAGCCAGGGGTTATTCTACAACTATGACGAGTTGTTTGATGAGAAGATTCGTAAGAAAAAAGAAGACCATTCCTACCGCTACTTTAACAATATCAATAGACTGGCCCAGGACTTCCCTCGGGCTGAGAACAAGTTTAAAAATAAACTGACAGTTTGGTGCAGCAATGATTACCTGGGAATGAGTCGCCATCCTGTTGTACTTGACGCCATTAGGTCTGTACTTGATCGCCATGGTGCTGGATCTGGCGGAACCCGAAACATTGCAGGTAACGGTCTCTACCATGAGATGTTGGAGGAGGAGTTAGCACAGCTGCACCGTAAATCTGGGGCCCTAGTCTTCACCAGTTGCTATGTCGCCAATGATACCACCCTACAGACTCTGGCCCAGATGATGCCTGGATGCATCATCTTTTCTGACTCACAGAATCACGCCTCTATGATTGCAGGTATAGTTATATGCACTTGACTCCTTACTCGTACATTTACAATATATTTAAATCTTTATCGTATTCATTTCTACTTTCAAATTTCCGTCTCTCCGTTTTTACTCATCTCTTTTTTTGTGGGTGTAGAGCATAGCCTAATGTTTCTACAGTTTGTTGTTACTTATGACCAGTAAATACATATTCTCTAACAATATCGCTTTGACTTCTATACCGACGTAGTTTTTGATCAGCAATATATATATAGCCATACTAATTATCTCTTCCTTTTCTTTTTCAGGCATCAAAAACAGCCGTGTACCTAAACGTATTTTCAAGCACAATGATCCCAAGGACCTAGAGCGTCTATTAGCAGAGTATGACCCTAAGATCCCTAAAATTGTGGCTTTTGAATCAGTTTACTCGATGTCCGGTGCTATCTCTCCTATTGAAGCTATATGTGATATATCTCATAAGTATGGTGCCCTTACCTTCATTGACGAAGTACATGCGGTGGGTATGTACGGTAGACATGGTGCCGGGGTGACAGAGGAGATCAGTACTCAGGTTATGGACAAGTGTGACATTATCACGGGCACCTTGGGTAAGGCATATGGTGTTATTGGTGGCTACATTGCTGGCTCTAAGAATTTGGTTGATACTATGCGTAGTTATGGGTCTGGATTTATTTTCACTACTTCTCTTCCTCCTGCCATTGTGGCCGGAGGTCTTGCTTCAGTTCAATATCTTAAGGAAAGTCAGATAGAGAGAGATGGGCAACGTAGAAATGTGGCTGCACTAAAGGCTCGTTTAGAGGAGGTTGGTATTCCTATTGTGGAGGGACCCTCTCATATTGTTCCTGTCCAAGTTAAAAATGCTGCCTTGTGCAAAAAGCTTAGTGATGATATGCTTCAGAAGCACAATATATACGTGCAGTCTATCAACTATCCCACGGTTCCTGTTGGCTCTGAGCGCCTTAGAATTACCCCCACGCCTAAGCACCAGGGACCTCTACTGGACTATTTTATGGACTCCATCACGTCGGTTTGGCGCGAGAATGGCTTACCCCTGAAGGTCTATTAGACATTCGATGGTATAAATATGATGTCGACTGCCTCACGTTTATAGTCTGTGTTAGGATATAGTATATACATTAAAGTAGTGTTTAAGGCTGAATGCCATGGCAAATATGTGGTCAATCAAATTGGCTTAGTAAACCCCATGTGAGCACACTTACTGCATAGTATTCCCTCGCATCGTTTATACCCCTACCCTTGGAGGCAGATTACATGCATTAAAATGGAGGTTCGGAGTATAGATCCCTGCTCCTTCTGTGAATGACGTGAATAGTTGTGGCCCCATCGGGTTATCAATTAAGTTGCATATGACCGCTAAATGTTTTCTACCTAGGTACTGCATTTTTGTGTTTTGAGCTTGTCTGCATACCTCAAGGTTATAATGGATAATCATCTAATTAATAACATTGGTGGCGTACCTATACATATTGCTTCACTGAATTCTCGTATTGTGTGGAATGTATTTAATCACTTTTGTGTGAGGTACATAGGTTATAAATCTGTAGTGTCGTTTTAGATATTGGAAGTGATATTTTCTTAATTAAAACCCATGGCATATTATATGTGTACATCCGGTCTTACAAATATATTACTATCCCGTTTATTGATGTACGTAAGTGCCTGTGGAGAAATTCATATATTTGCATACACGGTTTTAGGTGTGACCTGATGCAATTGCAAATAATTCATCTACAGTACTTGCCATCATTATCATACTAAAATTACTAGTCCACCCATTCGTAGGCCTACCCAGGGAGAATATCTTGAACAGAACTATCCACATTCACATATACGTATATGTATATGTACATATTTTCCAGAAAACCCCTATTATTTTCTGGCACATATCTTCACATTCCTATATACTTAGTATTTAATCACGATATTTCATTATCTCATATTTTATCCCTGGTTGTATATCACCACCCCGTCATTTTGTTAATGTTTGTCTTTGAAGCCTGTCTAGGGCTTATGCTTTTCTAGCATTCTGTCTACAAAGAATGCATTGTATGTGTGACTACAAGCTACAGGCTTGCACATATTCTATCAGTAGTGTTTGTTCCGGGGGTCTTTTCGTATTGGGTAACCTTGCACACCGTTAAGCCTAAATTCAATTGGGGTTAGTATTATCTTTGACATACATAGCTATATATACATGTCAAGTATAAATTTCATTCAGATAAACTATTTGATAGGTTTGAAGCAGTATGAATGTAGACTTGTGCCCTCCAATGTATAAGCTTATAATTAAGTATAAAGTTATATAAGCAAATACACTGTCTTGCATTAGTACCATATTTACTTGCTTTTTTTTAAAAAATTGCAACTAATTATCGCATAGAAACACTAAGTTGTGTATATTTCGAACACGCTATGTATATATATGTCTTTCATTACGTATACATACAAATATATATATCGATTTATTAATAATTATACGTGATAATAGACTAAATACCAGCTTATAGCCACCAGGTGCTTCCTAACTATTTATGTGAACAGTTCAATTCTCAAGATGCTTGGCTCTAGGCCACTCTACCTCATATGTAATTTCTATCTTCCTCCCTCTATCCATCTATCTCCTTTAATCTATCAAATAGCGCATATTTTCTTAAAGACTTTGCTGACGTTAGTGTATGGAAAATGAACACTTGGGCTGGTGTAGTTAGGATTATGTCATTTTTCTGTCTACCTCGTTAGTAAGGCTCTTTATTTAATCTCTCAGTAGATGGATTGCATATCCGATGATTGACCACTCAGTCGCACCTGGATTATAGTAATAAAATATTTGGTAGAAGATATGGCTGGTCAATTAAAAATTAAAAAGACTGTTTATTAAGTTGAAAAAAATAGTAATTAGCTTTGTATTAAGTATTAGTTTTCCAATGCAGAAAGGGCTGGAGTAGTGTATTTCATATGGTCTATTAATTGGTAATTAATTGGTACTGGATTTAATATTAATTTATATTGGTGTATGAACGTATATATT
>NAOQ01000401.1:46017-70368 GCA_002751075.1 Ichthyophonus hoferi
TCAAAATATTCAATGAAAACCAAAAACAAAGATAAAAAAGATTTTTGGCTTTGAGAAGACAGGATTAAGCTAGCAGTTAATATACTTTAAAATAGAATTAATCACAACACTAAGCTCAGGTTACGCCGTACAAATATAAAAGTTTAAAATTCACATAATGAAGTTTTAAATTTTTATTTAAAAGATTGGCAGTCTTATTTTGTAGATTAAAATTCTCATTTTGAATGTAAAAACGTGCAGAAGGCCAACTCGTCAAGCATGGTGTCGCTTCTCCTAGTATTAACAAAACCGTAACCATTTATTCGCAACTACAATTAGATCGTAGTTACCACATATACAAGACATATGTGCACAAGTATATAGATTTCCTTAGGTTGTGATGTTTTGAGTGGTAACATGGATTGCACTATGATTGATAATTATATTTGGCAAGCCAATTCATAATATCAAAGCACTATAGTATAGTTGTATAATAATACAATGGTATAATAGTATAGTGACATAGTAGTATATTAGCATAATAATATATCAGTAGTATAACAGTTTGGCAGTTTAATAACACTATAATCTAGTTGTATTGTAGTACAATAGTATAATAGTGCAGTAGTATAGTAATATATTGTTATAATAGTATAACAATATAGTAGTATAGTAGTATAGTAGTATATTAGTTTATTAGTATAATAGTCTTTTAATATAATTGTACATTATTGTACAGCAGTATAAGAGCATAGTGGTATAGTAGTATAATAGCATAGTAATACTATCATATAATCATGATTAATATATTAATATAATTGCATAATTGCGCAGTAGCTTAACAATAGACTAATGCAACAGCTGTATACAATAGATTACTCATATGATTATATTGTTTACTATTGTATTATTATGGAATTATATTTCAATACATAATACTATTATCTATTAGAAATATTTTTTTGAAATTTTTTCAATTATGCTGCATAGATAATAAAATATTCCTTTTAAAATATTTTAATTATGCCGAATTAATAGTAATTAAATCATATAGATGGAGATCATGTAGATGAAAAAAAACACTATCAGGATTAGAACTTTATTATATTTTCCAAATATAGTTTTTTATATACAGAAGACTGCAGAGCCCAGCATTAATTAACTACAGAATTATAACTATCGTTACTTTGCCTATGTTGTATATGTAAGTATCTTTGACATAGTCAATCTAATAATGTGGTTCTCAAGACTATGGTTATTGATTTAATTATAGTTTAGCAACGGCCGACAAAAATCCTGTCTTATTAAAATAGGATCTTAATGAGTCGGTTTGTCAGATCAGATTGGTCAACTTATAAAAATGTTTGTGCATTACACATTAAAACCAGTCCAATCAATGCTTGCTTTTAAGCCAATAGATTGGTAGGCATAAAAAGATTCAAATTGTTTCCCAGGAATGTCTGCAGTTCTATTGGTTGGTTTTATATTATTGCAAGTCAATGCAAGGGAATCTGTGCTCTATAAGATTAAAAGAAATAATTAGCTATAGAGAGTCAAACAGATTGAGACACATTAGCTCATTTAGGCAAGCAAGATAAGATGATTCTAGTGGCCCTTAGTAATCTTCTGTGAACGGTATTTTACGAACGGTCCCGTTAACGCTAATGAATCGAACCATTAATAGACACCCACGATAAATGTATGTTGGGGATAGGATAAAAAGAACAAAAACAACTAACAATAAACACACGCAATGACGTTTCAACCATTATAAATCAAGCTTTTCATTTCTGTTGTTATAATAAGCTAGTACGTATATAGATTTAATTAATTATAATTGTGTGAAGCTAACAATCGTCTTAATTGATTATGACCAAGTCCAAGTCTTCTGATAAAACAAAATCAACTAAGTGATCCATTTTACTTACGCATCGATCCATGGAGAGGTCTACCCGTATTGAGAAAAAGAAGAAGGTTATGTTGGGAATAATAAGTAGAGACAGAAGCATTTCTGTAACCTATATGCATCTAGAAGGAGAGGGAATACCAAATTCAAAGGCATGTTAACTTATTCCTTTCCGTACATGTAGTACAGATATGCTAAGACATTATTTTATAATTAAACAAGTCAGCAGAACCTGCTTTAGGCAAGATGACTAGTCATTGAGTTATCTTATCTGAACTGAAATGGCCTATAGTCGCAGAATCTCTACCATTGGTTGATCAATATTGGTAGATCATTTCGAATTGCGATCTAACAGCAATGGATTGCACCAACCCTTTTTTCCAGGCTACATATTTAATAATCATTGACAAAAATATTAAATGATTATAGTTACATAATGAAATGTCCAGATTAATAACATATTCCTGTTTTAATACTCTCCCATGGCCTAAGCGGGTTATTGCACTTAGGGCTTGAGAATAAGAAAAGATAGCATGAAAAGAACCTTAACATGGTGACTGCTCAGTTTTAAGCTTATGGCTTACTAAATGAACTAGATAATTGCTGATGTCATTTGGAAGTGACTGTGACATGGCATCCAATGTATAAAAAAAAGCAAGAGATTTGCCCAAATTGTATTTTAAATGTTTCTGCTCGCTCTCACTCTGGGTCTGGGTCTGGCTCTGTTGTAGACACTGGCATCTGGCGTCTGGCGTCTGGCGGCTAAGATAATATTTGGATGTTACCCAGTTGTTTTTGAACATTATCTTGGTGTTACTGAATTGCTGTTAATATTGATAATTCAAATGCGGATTTGAATACAGTGTGTAAATGTAACAAGATTGAATCTCCACACGTAAACATTAATGGATGAATGCAGGGCTGAGGTAAAGTGTCTTAAGCATTTGTGGACCGTTTACTTAATAGATTGACTAGGTGTTTTGACTATAATAAATTATTTAAGCTTTTTTCTACTACATTCAAAACAATAAGTAGAGACAGAAGCATTCCTGCAACCTATATGCGTTTATAAGGAGAGGGAATACCAAATTTAAAGACGTGTTAACCTATCCCTTTAGTTTATGAAGTACAGATATGCTAAAACATAATTTTATTATTAAACAAGTGGACAGGATTTGCTTTAGGCAAGATGACTAGTAATTGAGTTATCTTATCTAAACTCAAAACATGTGCTCTGAAACGGCTTATAGTCGCAGAACCTCTACTATTGACTGGATCATTTTTTGTAGATCATTTTGAATTGCCATTTAACAACAATGGATTGCACTGCACCAACCCTTTTTCCAGGCTACATATGTAATAATGATTGACAAGAATCTTAAATGATTATAGCTATATAAAGAAATGCCCAGATTAATAGCATATTCCTGTTTTAACACTCTCTCTTGGCCTAAGTAGATTATTACATCTAGGGCTTAAACATTATGAAGAAGTAATATGAAAAACACCTTAACATGGTGACTGCTTAGTTGTACGCTTATGGTCACTAAATTAACTAGATTATTTGTAGATCTCATTTGCAAACGACTGTGACATAGCATCCAATGTATAAAAAAAAGGCAAGACACCTGCCCAGATTGTATTTTGAATACCCCTGCTTGCTCTCACTCTGGTTCTAGCTTTGTTGTAGGCACCTGGCATCAAGCATGTGGTGGCTGGGCGACTTAGTGGATATGTGAATGTTACCCAGTTGTTTTTGAACATTATCTAGGTGTCACGTTAAGGCTGTCAATCTTGATAGTTCTAAATGCGGATTTGAATATAATGTGTAAATTTAATTAGATTGAATCTTCACACGTAAAGGTTAGTGAATGAATGTAGGATTGGGTTAAAGTGTTTTCAGGATTTGGGGATTGTTGAGTTAATAGAATTGCCAAGATTTGTGACCATGATAAACTATTTAAGCTTTCCCTTCTACTATGTTAAGAATAATAAGTAGAAACTGAAGCATTCCTGTAACCTATATGCGTTGGGAAAGAGAGGGAATACCATATTCAGAAGTGTGCTATCTTATTTCTTTCCATTCATAGAGTACAGATACGCTAATATATAAATTTATTATTAAACAAGTCGCAGGACTTGCTCTACTCAAAATGACTAATCATTGAGTTATTTTCTCTGAACCCCAAACATGTGCTCTGAAATGGTTATAGTTGTAGAACCTCTACCATTGACTGCATCGATTTAGGTAGATCATTTTGAATTAAAATTTAACAGCAATGGATTGCGTCAACCTTTTTTTCGCGCTGCATGTGCATTAATAATCGGCAATAACATTAATTAATATAGTTATAAAGAAATATCTATATTTATAAGAAGTTTCTGTTTTAACAAAGCAGGATGTTAGTATATCTGGTTCTCTCTTTTTCTGGGCCAGATTTCAGTTATTCTTGGTCTTAACAAAGCCTTGAGAGTCTTAAGCAGAATAATAATTGGTTTATATTTCTAAGCAGGTGCCTGCCAATAGACTTGGTTTATTTTTGATATTTCCAATTTCCAGTGTTAGCCTGATGGTTATTGATTTCAAATCATGCATGTGTTTAGATCCATAAAGAATGACAGCACATTTAGCTTTATTCTATACTTGCAACTAGAAAACGGTCAAACATTTTATCCAAAATATTGAAACTTAGATAATGGACTATATATGATTGCTTATTCCTAATTGATTCAGATCCTACTTCATTCTTTTTATAACAATATGCCAATGACCCTATATTTCTACTGAAAAAACTATATCTGATAGCATTTTTATGATGATAGTTCTACTTGTTCACTTAATGTTATACAGAAACGTTAAGACTATAATAGAATGTATCCTTATATCAATAACATATTATATTTGATATACTGGAATACCATGTAGCTTATTATTCCAGTTCTGGTTGGCATTCCTTAGTCATAGAAACTTTGAAAAACATGAAATTGCATGAAATATGTGATAATAATGTTGAAAAACATGATTGCTTGCAATTGTGATTTCAACACCTCCATATGAACGGTATGCTAGGTATAGCATATGGGCAAAACTAAGGCTCATACATCCATATTAGGACCTAATCCGTCTAGGTCAAGCAGTGTTAAAAGACGAATATTACATTAATCTAGGCATTTATTTATATAGTTATTATCATTTAATATTCCTGCCAATTATTATTACATATATAGCCTTGAAAAATGGTTGGTGCAATCCATTGATGTTAGATGGGGTCATTGCAACTAAAAATTGAGAATGATGTAATAAATGTATTCATTATCGTTCGTAAATGGAGCTGATTGTAAAGATTATTATTAGCTAGTCTAATCTCAAGATGGGTTTCAAGGACTCACTAGAATTGTTCGATTTTAACGCAATACTTAAATACCATTGTGTCCTTATTTAGAGGACGAATCAACACATTTCCTCATTAATGTAAAGGTCTTATGCTTTTCACTTAATTGTTATTCGCGACCCCAAATCAATTGCATTATGCAGAATGTATATATTCTATAAATGGAATGACAATAAATATTTAATCCTATTTGCTTTGGGGTATAATTGAGCTGGCACTTAAGGTAGTGACAACAACTTGCTAAAACACAGTCATATTTTAGTCTGTATTGTTTCTTCTTTGTAAAAACAAATTACATTTAAGATGTTGTTTATCAAGGTTTTCGGACTTGGTGAGTTTCTTGACGGTTACTAATGTTGGGTATGATTTGGGATTTGGAGATAATGCTGCCAGTGTTATTGCTTTTACGTATGTATGTCGTAATGTTTTTAATTGATTGCTCGTCATGACAAATAGAAGTATCATTCATTTTCAACTACTGTATTAAGTCATATGATAATAATTACGCATTTTTTATTTTATATATTGCGGGCTTGACTGCAATTGGTGTTTCAATGGTAATTCTAACCTTTCTTTCCATCTTATCAGTTTTGGCTCTGGCTGCTTGCTAGTGTGTTGCCCGCTGTCCAAATCAGAATCCAAATGACGCTCCATTTCCCGCCAACTGTAACCAATATGAGTCCGTAACAAATATTCAAGACTACCAAGCTCCCTATACCCTCTCGGGATATTACGGATTCAAGAATCTTAATGCACCGAATTACCCAGAGTCCACGTTTTGCTTTCCTATAGTCCAGGTTGCAGGGACAATTTGGGACCCCGACCTTTCTTTGACACTGTTCATTCCTTCCCTACAAGCCAAGGCTGTTAGGTGTAAGCATGAGACACTTAAGCAGAGGCCTGTTACTGTTGGTAACAGTGTTTACAATTGAATTTTTGCTAAGCCTGAAGATGTCCCCAAGTTTCTTTGCTCTATGGTACCTGAGGCCAACTTTTAACTGGATGAATATGAAACCACCAGTTATGTTAAAGTTGACTATTGTTATGTGTATACTCAGGCACACCAATTTTAAAGAACTCTTTGTTAACAATTGAGTGATATATATTTATGTTCAGGTATTCAGAACCACTCACTGCACATGATTTTGAATAATAAAATAAATATCAATTGTGATTAATCTTGTCCCAGTTTATTGTAGATCGTATAAACACGACGTTATTGTAGTAGCCTAACTAAGACTCGTACGTACATTTTAAGTATTCATATCATCAAGATCATGTATGACAGATTCTGAATATGTAGCAACTGGAATAGAAGACAATATCATGATTTTAGTTGTCGTAGTGAGTTATTGAGTGCATATGAACTTAGGCTAAACTGCCTTTTAGAAAGTATTATTTACCTGCTGAATAAGTTAGTGACCAAAATCATAATAAGCCCAAGATTCTTTGAGTAATTGGGCTAACTTTCACAAATGTGAGAGTGTTGCTCTCATACTATATGTAAAACTATAAATCGCCAAATCGATCATATCAGTGCAAAAGGTTATATGATAGTTATTAGATTGATTTTAATTAATTAATGACTGAGTGACCGACCTCGCATAGCGCTATTTTATTGTGTAATTTTATTTTGGTTTAAGTAACACTTTGCAAGCATATTAACAAGTAGCCAGATGTTCCAATGACCAACAAATACTAATATTATGTAAAGTAATAAATAATAAATATAACAACTGGCTGCTATTGATTACCACAGATTAAGTTAAGTTCAGTCTCACTCAATCTAGGATTAAATAGGCTCTGAAATGGTTTATAGTTGCAGAACCTCTACCATTACCTGGATCTATTTTGGTAGATAATTTCGAATTGCCTTTAACAGCAATGGATTGCACCAATATTTGTTTCAGGCTACATATGCAATAATAATTGCCAATAAAATTACATATATATAGCTATTGAAAGAAATGCCCAGATTATTTAGATTTTTATACTTTAACAGGAAGAGATGTCAGTATATCTTGTTCTTTCTTCTTCCGGGCAAGATTTTAGTTCTTCATAGTCATAACTATCTAGTCCTGAGAGACTCAAAGAGAAAGATAATTGGTTTATATCTTTAATTAGATGCCTGTCGATAGATTTGGTTTATTGGTCTTGATATTTTGATATTTCCAGTGGATTAACCTGGTGGTTGTTGTTTTCAATTCACCATGCGTTTAGATCCATAACAAATGCCAACACAGATAGCTTTATTTGATACTTGCAACCAGAAAGCTGGCAAGAGTTTCACCCAGAAAATTAAGATTTATATATGGAATATGTATGATTGCCCATTTCTGATTGATTCAGATCCTACTTCATTGTTTGTATAGTAATGTGCCAATCACAATATATTTCTGCTGAGAAGGTTATATTTGATAGCAGTCTTATAATAAGACCTCGACTTTCTAACCTAACATTGTGCGGAAACGTTAAGACTATAATAGTATGTATTTTTATATCAATAACCTACTAATATTTTCAATGCTAGAATTCCATAAAAGTCATGATTGTAGTTATAATTGGCACTCTTTAGTTTTAAATTTTTTGGGAATCATGGAATTGCATCATATATGTGATAATAGTGTTTAATAACATGATTGCTTGCAATCGTCAGTTCTAATCATAAATGCTGATCTCAACACCTCCTTATGAACAGTATGCTGAGCATAGCATGTGGGCGGAACTAAGGCTCATACATCCATATTAGAACCTTGGCCTTCTTGTAGTTGTTTGGTAAAATAGGTTTTGATAAACAGTATTTATTAAAATTATTTTTTATCTGCGTGACTCATTGGGTGTACGTAGAAATAACAATATATACATATGTATTTATTGGATGGGACTAATATCTGTTGAACTGAGTTCTATCAGGTAGTCGTTGTCAGGTAACGAGCAGGTTAAAGCTCTGATTGGCTACCTTTGAATCTCCCTCTGTTAATCAATGGATATAAAGAATTTTAGTTTCTTCTTCGGTGATGTATTGTATACGTAATATCTGTAATTTCATTGTGGCTCTGTGTATGTATGTATAATACTATTATTATCAGAAGGATCAACCTCAAACTTAACAAGTTGGCATCCTAGTAAAGTATCAGGGTTATATACTTCAACTTTTTTTGACAAACATAGACACAATATGAAACAAAACATAACGCACATAAATTGAATAGTACATACTGAGGGCTTAGAATCGTTTATTTTGAGGACTAAGAACAGTCACTTTGATGATAGAGAAAAGTACTTTTTATTAGTTGTATTTGTTCTTTTTATACACTTATTGGTCTTTGTCGTGCATGTCAATTGTGGTTAACACCGGTGTAGTTGTATTTATTATTGCAAAAGGAACTAATTATAAAGATTATTATTGGCTAGTTCAACTCACGATAGGTCGCAAAGACTCACTAGAATTGTCCGATTTTACTGCAATACCTAAACACTACTGTGTCCTTATTGAAGTGGCCAATTAACTTATTTTCTTATTAATGTAATAATGTTCATATACCGAACACTATATATTGACAAAAACCGATCTATTTATTATAAAACGGTAGTTGATTAACTAAAATAAAACTGATCATTCATGTGCTCGTACTAACGTTTCCCTAGGCGCGGTCCAGTATTGTAAAGGAATAAGCTGTACTAATAATAAAAATTAAACGCTTTGGCTCCCATAGTTTTAGTTTTTATTTATGCGGACTAAAGAATAATTCTAGGTGTAAGTCCATACTAAGAAGTAAAAATACTTATTCAATTATTTTTTAGGTCACAGTTTTCGGTCATTGATAATGGACTGATTTGGTGATATATAGTTTCCCCGCCGATCTACTGATCTGTCAATATACTTAAATATGGTCTTCATCGAGATAGTTCTGGGTTTGAAGTTTAAAAGTATTTCCTTATTGTAAGGGGACGATTAAACGTAGGATTGATTACGCTACTATTTTCATCCGGACTTATTCTTCAATGCCAAAGTGTGCCATACCTCTACAGCAAAACATGAATATTGAATCTATGGTGAAGCTCAAGGAGCAATCGGTGTACATATACTAATCTAATTATACCGAGATTGAAAATATCTATTTAAAAGGATTACACGAGCCAACTTCAATTAATGAAACATGCAATAGTCCACGATCAATGATCTACCTATTATTTGGGCATTGATGCAGTATAGTACACAATCAGCCTGATAAAAATATTGTTTTTAAAATAATGTGATAATATAAAAACATTCTAAATCTGCAAATTTTTTTTTGCTATAATAAATAGCCAATAGTAAAGCTTGCGTTAACATATTTCAAAAATGATTTAATATATTTACAAAATGTAAATAGACCCCATATGCCCCCATTTCTATTGGAGGCGATAAATGTGTCCTAAATGAAATTACACAATAAAATAGCGCTATGCGAGGTCTGTCACTCAGTCAACAATTAATTAAAATCCATCTAATTACAATCACATTAACTCTGGCATAATTATGATCAATTCGCCGATTCATAGTCTTGCATGTAGTATGAGAGCGACACTCTCACATTTGTGAAAGTTAACACAATTACTCAGAAGAAACTTGGGCTTATTACAATTTGGTTGCTAAACTATTTAGCAGGTAAATAACACTTTTTAAAAATCAGCTTAACTTAATTTTAACTGCAAACCATAACTCAGTCGACATACATAATCACGATAATGAATTCTATTCCAGTTGATACATACTCAAAATCTGTCGCACATGATCTTGATGATATGAATACTTAAAACGTACGTATGACTCTTAGTTCGGCTACTACAACGACGTCATGTATATACGATCTACAATAAACTGGGCCAAAATTAATCACAATTGATATTTATTTTATTATTCAAGATCATGTGCAATGAGTGGTTCTGAATACTTGAACATAAATATATATCACTCAATTTTTAACAAGGAGTTCTTTGAAATCGGTGTGCCTGAGTATACACATAACAATAGTCAACTTTAACATAACTGGTGGTTTCATATTCATCCAGTTAAAAGTCGGCCTCGGGTACCATAAAGCAAAGAAGCTTGGGGACATTTCAGGCTTAGCGAAAATCCAATTGTAAACACTGTTACCAACAGTACCAGGCCTCCGCTTAAGTGGCTCATGATCCCATCTAACAGCCTTGGCTTGTAGAGAAGGATTGTACAGTTGCAAAGAAAAGGCGGGGTCCCAAATTGTCCCTGCGACCTGGACAATGGTAAAGCAAAACGTGAACTCTGGGTAATTCGGTGCATTGAAAATTTTAAATCCGTAATATCCCGAGAGGGTATAGGGAGCTTGGTACTCTTGAATATTTGTTACGGACTCACATTGGTTACAGTTGGTGTCAAATGGACCGTCATTTGGATCCTGATTTGGACAGCGGGCAACACACTGGCTAGCAGCCAAAGCCAAAACTGGTAAGATGGAAAGAAAGGTTAGAGTTACCATTAAAACATCAATTGCAGTCAAACCCGCAATATATAAAATATAAAATGCGTAATTATCACCATATAGCTTAATACAATAATTGAAAATGAATGATACTTCTATTTATCATGATGAGCAATTAATTAAAAACATTACGACATACATACGTAAAAGCAATAATACTGGCAGTATTATTTCCAAATCATACCCAACATTAGTAACAGTCAGGAAACTCACCAAGTCCGAAAACCTTGATAAACAACATCTTAAATGTAATTTGTTTTTACAAAGAAGAAACAATACCGACTAAAATATGACTGTGATTCATCAAATTGTTGTTACTACCTTAAGTGCCAGCTCAATTATACCTCAAAGCAAATAGGATTCAATGGTTATTGTCATTCCATTTATAGAATATATACATTCCGCATAATGCAATTGATTTGGGGTTGCGAATAAAAATTAAGTTTAAAGCGTTATACCTTTTCAATAATGAGAAAATGTGTTGATTCGTCCTCTAAATAAGGACACAATGGTATTTAAGTATTGCTTTAAAAGTGAACAATTCTAGTGGGTCCTTGAAACTTTTCTTGAGATTTAGACTAACCAATAATAATCTTTACAATCAATTCCATTTACGATCGATAATGAATACATTTATTGTATTATTCTCAATTTTCAGTTGCAATGACCCCATCTAACATCAATGGATTGCACCAACCATTTTTCAAGGCTGCATATGTAATAATAATTGGCAAAAGTATTAGATAATAATAACTACATAAGTGAATGCCTAGATTAATGTAATATTCCTCTTTTAACACGGCTTGACCTAGACGGATTATGTTACCTAGGGCTTAGAAATTATGAAGAAATAATCTGAAAATAGCCTTGGCGAGGTGACTGCTTAGCTGTAAGCTTATGGCTTACTAAATGAACCGAAAAAGTCCTAATCTCATTTGGAAGTGACTTTGGCGTGGCATCCATTGTGTAAACATATGTAAGATATTTGACCAAATTACAAGTTAAATGTTTGTTCCTGCTCCTCCTGGGTCAGGGTTTGGTTCTGACTCTGTTGTAGTCACTGGCATCAGACGGCTGGCGGCTAGCTGCTGAGGTAATATGTAGAGGTTAACCAGTAAATTGGAACATTACATTGAGGTCACTTTAAAGCTGTTAGCGTTGATAGTCCAAAGTGGTTTTTGAATTCAATGGGTAAATGTAATAACATTGTCTCCACACGTGGAGGGTGGTGGATCGAGGTTGGGTTGGGCTCAAGTGTTTTCAACATTCGTGAATTGTTGACTTAATGGAATTGCCAGAGTTTATGACCATGATAAACCATTTAAGCTTTCTCTGCTACTATGTTGGGAATAATAAGTAGAGGCAGAAGCATTCCTATAACCTATGTACGTTTAGAAGGAGAGAAAATACTAAATTCAAAGGTGTGTGAATTTATTCCTTTCCCCACACGGAGTACAGATATGTTAAGACGTAATTTTATTATTAAACAAGTGGACAGGATCTGCTTTAGGCAAGATGACTAGTAATTGAGTTATCTTATCTAAACTCAAAACATGTGCTCGGAAACGGCTTATAGTCGCAGAACCTCCACCATTGGCTGAATCAATTTTGGTAGATCATTTTGAATTGCCCCTAACAACAATGGATTGCACCAACCTGTTTTCCAGGCTACATATGTAATAATAATTGACAAGGATATTTGTAAGCGACGCCCAGATTAATGAAATATTCCTGTTTTAACACTCCTCCTTGACCTAGCCGGATTATTTTACCCAGGGTTTAGCAAATATGAAGAAGTATTATGAAAAGAGCCTTAATCTGGTAACTGCATAATTGTAAGCTTATGGCTTACTCAATGAAAGAGAGCTGATTAAATTGTATTTTAAATGAATGTTCCTGTTCCTGTTCGCCCTGACTCTGGATTGGGCTTTGGCCCTGGCCCTGGCTATGGATCTAGCTCTGGCATTGGCTTTGCTGTAGGCATTGGCACCAGGCGGTTGGCAGCTGGCGGCCGAGGTGATACGTGGATGTTACTTAATTGTTTTAAACATTGCTTTGGGGTTATTTTAAAGCTGTTCATGTTGATAGCTCTAAATTTGGATTTGAATACAGTATGTAAATGTAATCACATTGAGTGTCCACATGTGAAAATTAATGGATAGATGTAGCATTGAGTTAAAGTGTTTTCAGCATTTGTGGGCTGTTGACTCACTAGGTTTTGTAATTTTGATAAACTATTTAAGATTTCTCTTCTATTATAATTCCTTCTCCTTATTCTTTATTTAGTAATTGTCAACGATTCGTGCGGACACTACCAAACGATTTATAACACTTTCACCACAAGCTCATAAAAGACTGCAAACTTTTCTGACTGCAATACAGTTTTAACTTCATCCTCACATATAGATACCGATATGTCCAAGATCAACAAAGAAGATTACAATAATTTCTTATATATATAATATCAGAATTCGTGTAAATTCTATTGACTTACACACAGCTGTCGGGATCTCCAATTGTATTACTGGTAATGGTTATTGTTTGCTGGCCAGTGTGAGTGATAGCTGCTTGATCGGATCTGTCTTCAATACTCAGTCGTTGTGCTAGAGGTTCTGTTGAATATTAAAGTCTCACAAACCAATTCTCTAAGTTACTGATTGTAGTAACTATATCTCTGTTCTAATTCAGAATGAATGAATGCTTTGAAGCGGTATGGTGCCAATGTGGAAATGGCACAATGAGATTGATTATTTAGTGGAGCCAAGTTGTTATGTAAATAAACGCTATTGTCACTATCTAATGTCAGTAAGCAGTTTTCTAACTGCTGAACAAATGAACGATTCGCAGACTGTTTATCGTGTATGAGAGCCAGTGGTCAATTAGACACTATAATAACGATGTGTATAGAGCTTAAAAGCTTTTTGTGTACGGATACGAGAACTTAATATTTGCTGTAACTGTGTATGTATAAGCGGGCCTTTATTATTGAGTTTGGTTTCCTTTTGTGTGTTGCTTTATCGCCAGTGTTACTCTTTCTGGTTAACACCTGGATTTCTAAGTTCAATCCCTAAAATGAAGCCAATCATAAATATTCATACGAGCTAATATTATTAAATTTTATAATAATAGCTAAATTCTGACACTATTACTCACACTGGTCCAGCAATGTTAATTACCACCGGTCATACAATTGGAGATTTCGACAGCTGTGGACAAGTCATTAGAACTTCTACAGATACTGATATTACTATTTATTTGTTTATTCATTTATTTATATGCCTTTAATGGCTGTGCACTCATTGTTAGACCCAAGATCATACCCTGGTAAATTAATTAGCATGGCTACAACCTTGTGCAAATCAATTCTGTCTGATCAATAATGCATACACCTATATTACATTTCTTGACACTGGTGTCATGAATGCTTGAAATAGAATGTCTTTATTTAGATTGCTGGCGTTTGGGTGTTTATTAGGAATGTAAACCCATACTATATAGCATTATATCCTCCAACATATGGGTCTAGCACATTATTCACATAAGTATATATATATATACAATAAGTAATTAGATAGCTCGGAAGAGTGGCACTTTAATTAAAATAAGTTATAGCTAATCCAATCAAACCATGGTGATTATTAGAAGACTTCCTTCATTCGGCAAGGGCTTGGCCAGAGCTCTTAGTGTTGCAAAATTTAGCTAGTAGGATTTCAATCGAGTAAGAGTATTGATTTTGTTTTTATGTCTTTTTGTGAATATTAACTCAGTAATATTATACAATTTTTTTTGCTTATCTATAATAATAAACAAACATAGTTGGTTGTAAAAAGATATGAAAAGGGAAAATATACATAGCATGGGAAATAATGTATGTATGCATATATGCATATCCTACTGATTCATATACATATACTTAACTATAAAAAGCACATCACGTAGACAAATATATATACATACATCATTTGAAATATTTTACAAGCATATATACATATACACGGATGTACATATACATACATACATACCTTAATATATATACATGCATGACATAATACATGTAAGTAAATGCACACAATCATCTGCACACGCCTACATATACTGTAAGGAATCATGGATTTCAGTTTGGCTAAGAAGCCTCTTCTGTGATCTAGAAAATTTCCCCTGAGTGTGATTGGAGACGTCGCTGAACCAGCTGAGTCTTTACTCCATTTTCCTATGCGAGATCCCTTTCGGGTTGTCTCGCTGATCACCCTATTAGATTCAGAATATGGGGCAGACTCTATATTCCTGCTTCTATTAAATATATAAATGGGTAATCAAAGAATAGTTTTATAATAAATATTATTCTTATCTATGCAAACAGAAAGGGAGAATATATAAGTAGCAGATAAAACAGAACTTGAAGTTAAGTTTCCAAGATAAAGAAACTAGTGTCCAGCACTTGGTTTTATACTATATTGTCTTTTATTAATTTACAAGTTGGGATTGGTCAATCTGATTCCAATTAGAATAAAATCGATTACTATTCATTGGGCCAATAACTTCTTGATACCGTGAATTTTCATAACAAGTGATTACTTGCTCTAGGAATTAGATGCACGTTTACAATTTCAAATGTAAATTTCTGATAATATTATTGCATACAATGTTTTAATATAAACATAGTATTTTAATATATTTAACAGGTGAATAATACTTACCTCTTATTTTAACTTTGCATACAATATATGATTTTTGGCAGCCGATCCAATTGAAAGTAAGACATAGATCTTTGTGTAACTAGTGTTAGTCTGGTTCGGGGCTATAAGAATCGCGGGTCAGATAATTTGGTTTGACTCGCGAAATACCGTATGTACAACGGTTCTGCACTAAGATTAACATCTTAATGCTGACAGGCGGTAAAATCCGATATGTATATATTATGAAAGGAGCTCTACTTAAATGACAGATGGGGAAATACGTTCCCTTCAACATATACACATGTACATGCATGCAGACATAAATACGTGTATACATACATACACATATGTACATCTTCAAAAGGCAGGGCCTTAGTCGCAAAGTCTCCCTTGGTTAGTCTGGACATGAGTTTTAATATATATAAAGGGAGAGCAACAATGC
This sequence comes from Ichthyophonus hoferi, assembly GCA_002751075.1. NCBI lineage: Eukaryota > Ichthyosporea > Ichthyophonida > Ichthyophonidae > Ichthyophonus > Ichthyophonus hoferi. The sequence goes on from NAOQ01000401.1 coordinate 61,914, forward strand.
CTGTATTAATATATATGTGTAAAAGCATAACCAAGTATATAAACACATTAATATAATTAAATGTATAAGCATACAAAACAAATAAAAAAATATAAACATATATAAACATAAATATTCACTCACAAAATTCACCCGCTTTACTCCACCTGTCATTCTGAACATTCCAACTTTTTTCAACTCATTTTATTTAGGTGTAGAATTCTGTTAAAATAAAGTGTTGGCAAGGTGGGTTGATATTCACACAATTTTTCTAAAGCATAACATACAATAATCTAATGCTAACAAATACCATCTACCTGACAATACAACAATGCTGACTAGAAACTGGGGCTAGACTATCAGTTTTAAAGCATAAAGCATACGTTTGGTGCAAAACCTCAGCTACGGGCTTAGGAACAACTCGCTGCTTCCTCTAAAAGAATTTCTTGAACTGGATGATGAGCGACATGTTGATTTTTGAAGTGTAAGTGGAGGGGTATCGACAATAAAATAGTAAAAATAGTAGTGTTAGGATTGACTCTTTTATACTCCATACATTACCTTTTCAAGCCTTAGCGAGCATGACTCTAGGTAGTTATCTATTAAAAATTGTCATTTGACAAGATATTACCCTTCATGGAAGCATATACAGTGAAATATCATATCTGAACTGCATTGCTACGTGTTCCAAGATCGTTAACTCTGAATGAGCACGTAGCGTATTGAAATTGATTTATCGACATAGTTTGCAAGCCAATCGAGATAGTAATACTCACAAAAAATATCTATTTATAAGTATTATACCGCCAATAGAATTTATGAGTCCAACTCCAATCAAATATTTCTAGATAGCATTAACCAATCAAAATAAATCAGTACAAACCCTAAACAATGAGTTTTATTTGAAAATTATTGTCAGGTAATCTACAAGATATAGCTCCTGATAGCTACTTCTCAATCTCACATGGTCGATTTAAAGTAATGAAAGACTTTATACATGACTTTAATCAACTTCTTTCTCTATTAATATCATCAAGTCTAACACGATCCCTTACAGTATCGTCAGATCGTTGTTCCCTAACTGAATCAATTTGCCTTTTAAGACATTAATATGATGTAACACCTTATCTACCTCGCCCTGATCTAGACCTTCATGTTTATTGACTGCATTACAACCTAAATCACCCAATAATTCAGTAATTCGCAATGTAAACATTAAACAAAGAGTTATATTTGTGGATTCTTGTCAAGTAATCTACAAGATAAAGCTCCTAATAACCACTTCTCAATCTCTTGGTTGATTCAAAGTTAGAGAAGCCTTTATACACGTCTTTTATCAACTTCTTTCCCTATCTCCATTACTAAGTCTAACATGATCCTTTGCAGTATTGTCGGATTGTTATTCCCAAAATGAATCAATCTGCCTCTTAAAACGTTAATATGACGTAACACCCCATCTACCTCGCCCAGATCTAGACGTTGATACTGATTGACTGCATTACAAACTACATCATCCCATAATTCTGTAATTTGCAACGTAAACATTAAACAAAGAGTTATATTTGTGAATTCTTATAGCTAATTACACTAACTGATTTGATTGGAACACATCTAATACGTTACGATAGTTCTTCAATTTATTAATCACAGTGAAATTATGTATCAAATCTACGTAATAATGAACAAGATTAAAATTAGCCCTTATATATCATACTATAGTAGGTTCACAGTTTGATACATATTTAGTCCCAATGCACCACATATTTTAAATGGTATATAATTACGACTGTCGATGAGACTGGGCTTCTGCTATAGTTTACATTATAATCTGTCATTGCGTCATTATAACGATAACGGCTTAAGTAAGATAAGCAAAGGGCAAGTTGTGGTTACTCTGGATTTTTCCATTGTATTGTGTGAAAATGATAAGCAATATTCCCTTGGAGAAATTGCTTTAAAATAAGGAAATACATCATTAGCATAAGATATCATGTGCCCTCGAATACAAAACTCCCATTAAGCCATTACAATCACATCGAATCAGAGCTATTTGTAGAAATATGATTTAAAATATTAGCATTTAGTAGAGAAGATTACATATATATGTAGCTAAATTACACTAACTGTTCTGGTTAGTACATATACAATACGTTATAATGATTTTTTAATTTCTTAATCATTTGTCCTAGAAAAATAAATATATTCTTTTTAATTATTACCTGCTATTAATCATATTTCGTATTGGTCAGCTAACCTGTACAATAAGAGAAAAATTGCGGATCAAACTTACATTGTAGTGACTAATTGAGATTAACGTCTTATACCATATTATATAAGGTGTACAGTTTTACTCAAATTCAGTCTTGCCGGATCACATATATTTAGAATAGTATAAAATCATCACTGTCGTTGAGACTGGGTTTCAGGTTTTGTTAAAATTCTGGTCCGGTACCTGACATCATTATCTGGGTCACTAAGAGATCGAGCTTGCCAAATAGGGTTGCTTATTGGCCGCATTACAACCTAGATCATCCAATGATTCAGTAGTGCGCAACGTAAACCTTAAACAAAGAGTTGTATTTGTGAACTCTTGTCACGTAATCTACAAGATAAATCTCCTGATAACTATTTCTCAATCTCATGGTTGATTCAAAGTTATTGAAGCCTTTATACACGTCGTTTATCAACTTCTTTTCCTATCTCCACTACCAAGTCTAACATGATCCTTTGCAGTATTGTCGGATCGTTATTCCCGAAATGAATCAATCTGCATTTTAAAACGTTAATATGACATGACGTAAAAACCTCATCTACCTCGCCCAGATCTAGACCTTGATGCTGATTGACTGCATTACAAATTAATTCACCCTGCAAGGAATCATGGACCACCATTTTCTTTGTGTACCAATAATTTTTGGGTTTTGTTTTATATTTTTTATATTTTGTATAATATAAAATTTTAAAATAGTAATTGTATGGTAAGATGTGTACTTCATATTTTATTTTTTATTTTTGATTTGTGTTAGTTAATACTTAATATATTTTTAATGAAATAAAATTACATTCCATATATGTAGAAAAATGTTTTGTAGTTTGATGTTAAAATATATTTTGCTATTGAAATGACATAATATCACGGTTAATTTCCCAATTAACTGCTTTTAAGCTTCACCCAAGTATATTATGCCAGAATGCAAATCAAACTATTTAAAATTACCTAGATGAATCAGGCAATAATATAATAAGCTAATAAAACTCATACCAAACATATTTTGGTTCCAGTTTATATATAGTACAATAATATAACGCAATAAATACCATACAATACCATGACAAAAGACATACATATATCTGCCCACATGGTTGCCAGTCATGTAATCTCTCCCTATCCTCTTACCCATCTCATTGTTGATTGAATACTCTTTAATCTTCATTATTTCTTCGATGCATCGATTAGTATGATTAAACTTATTGTATCTTACGAATCCTATCTCATTGGTTGGCTTAAAGGAGTTGTATTTTAGATATTATCTTTATATATTAAAACACATACGTAATATAGATGTAGCAGGATATATTGTATGCGGTAGTTAGGTTGCAAAATAACGGGGAGAAGAGAAGGGGAGAGAGAAAAGGAAGAGAGAGCAACGTAGACATTCAGTGCAATATTAGAATGAATAGACTGGTAATGATATATGTGTATTTTGTTAGTTTAATGGTCACAGATCTATGGACTATTATCTTCTATAAAAAATATATAAAAATAACTATATGCGGTAACGTAATAAATACAACAGGTTTTGAAATGAAATTAACTATGTATATATACATTAAATATAATACTCATTGCTGTAAACCACAGCTCACTATGCAAAAGATCACAAACCTTCAATAATAGGAACCAATATATACTTTTATGTTTATTTGTATTAAGGTGTTACAATAGTAAAATTTCTTGCTGAAGACGTATCACCACTGCAACACCTTTTGTTCAATCCTTGATGTTCACTTCAAATTAGCCTTCTTCATCAAATAAATCAGCGTGAACGTTGTACAGTATTCCCTAACAATTCACATTGCCATAATACTTTGATTCATCCAGCTATTCCAAACTGAAGGTTCTAGAGTGAACCCTTGCTTTCTTAACTCTTTAATAAAAAAAGCACTCCTGTTCCCCCTCATCAAATATCATCTGGTCAGGACATGTCATTCTCTGGTGGTGTTGTCCATAATTGTAGCACTTGTGGTAGAAAGATAGGAATACAGGATCGCTGAATAATTTATAACCGATACTTACAGGAGGAAATTTGGGGCATTTAAAGTATTTTGACGCTGGAACGTCACGAACACAGTAGTGATAATATTGGTCGAACACATGATTATAAGGACAACTTTCCAAAGCGGTTTGGTGACCACAATTAAAGTACAACTTAACATTATATTCGTAGGGATAGGTGTGGTATTGCTTAACATACTCCCAATTTTTGTTGGGACATTGGTAGTTAAATTTTTTCAGTGGTGAACCACTCTTATCTAAAAGCACGGCAGGAGTAGCATCAGAGGGTGGAGGAGGCGGTAGGAATCCTTTGGGAGCATCTACCCCAGTATCTTCCAAAATCTCCGCAGAGGATATAGTAGCAAAAGCAGCTAAAGCAAGGGTAATGAAATAAGCCATTGTAAATACACAAAAAATATTTCCGTGTTTCAGTTAAAAGAGCAAGCCCCTTTTATAGCTTCGTTTTTAGTAATCTTTGCGTCATTTTTTATTTTATCTATTTATAAAATTAGAAGTATTTAGATCTGCTCATACTTGCGGCATCGTCATTATTATCAGCTCATTCCCTGATTACACAACCTGTTACTGATTATCAACCGCTATATATGCGTATACACACACATGTATATATACATATAGGTAAGTCCAATCCAAGGGAATGGCAGAGTGCTCCCAATTCCTACGACATGGGGCTTTTGACTTGAAACTGGTTTACAAAATTATTCTATGTAATTTTGTAGAAACAGTCAAATCTAAGGTAAACGTTACTCAGTTTACATATTTTATCAATTGAAAGATTAAAGACATACCCAGATTTGCTGTTTATACTTGCAGCATCATTAATATATTATGTACAGTTATACAGTTGTTTCGAGCGTCACCCCATTTCTTAATTATACAACCGCTATATATGCGTACATGCACACATATATACATCCATATAATTAAGCACAATTCAAGAGAATGGCCGAGTCTTACCAATTCCTTGGACATTGTGCTTTTGAACTGAAACTGGGTCACAGAATGATATGGAAAGTTTGTAGAGTTAGTCAAATCTAGGGCACAACATTATACTTTATCGTTTTATCTATTGGTAGGATCATTTATCTTCATTTGGTAATCTAAAGTAATCAAAACCAATCACTGGAAGATGTAGTGACTGAATGACAAACAATCGGCTCCTATTCCTCCACTTACGTCAAATTACACCAATGAATTAGCTTATGAGCCATTCAAATAAGTAAAGAGCATTAGAAGATTGTCGATATAAGATCAGACACTCCTAGTGGGCTTCTGAGATCTTTCATAAATTTTATTAGGCAAAAAGAATATTTACGATTGGCCGGCCCCATTTAGGTTATTGGACACAGCTATGTAGGTGTTAACCAAAAATTAACCTTCACAGAAAAACGAAGTAAAGAAGAAAACAAAAATCAATAATAAAGGGCCCGATCACGCAAACGCGGTAACACATACAATTTTGCATTTAATTATATGTATATGTATGTATTCGTCATATCGCTATAGTAATGTCAAGTCTGAAATTGGCAGTCGCACACGATAATCAGTGTTCGGATCTCTCGGTCCTTCAGAAATCAGAGAACTGCTTACTAACATTATATAAATAGTGAAAATAGTTTTAGATTATTTACATTGTAATATAGTACCCCTTACTGATGGGTCTCGTTTTGCAATTTTTACATTAGTACCTAAACAAATTAAAGCATTTATTGCCCATGAATTAGAACAGAGGTACAATTACTGCAGCTATATTAGAGAGTCGGTATAGGTGCCTTCTATAGAACCTTTACCACAACAGTCTTAAGGACGCGGCCCAGTAAAATTAACTACTATATGAAACCTGTGGGCAAGTCGCTAGAACTACCATAGGCTCTTATGCTAAGTGTAAAAGAAAAAAATATGTATGCTTTTTAAAAATATATATATTTATATAATAACATGTGTATATTAAATATTATATTATCTTTTACGAATATTGGTTTATGAGCCGATATTTGAGAGTTCGTATGTTTGAGTAGATCAAAATAGAACGGATTGGTGAATAATAATAATAATAAAATACAATTATGATTGATACCATATTAGCCAATCACAGATTGACTAAAAAACCAAATAATTGGTTTATTAGTGTTATAAGTCATGTGAATATAATTGAGATTTCACCTTAGCCATTGGTAGAGTTGAGCCCATAATTTTTGTTTATTAGTTATTAGTTAAAGTTTACTATAAATATGTGCGGTAAGAATAGATTGTCTTTTTCAAGATAAAATATATTTCTTCTTAACAACTGCTACAATTTCTTAAGAGTAAGCATTTTTCTATTTTTAAAAAAGAACATCATATGAACCAGCGAGCAATAGTTAAATCATATAACCATAATAAGCATTAACCTTGGACTCTAAACAAAACCGGAAACCGGGATAGTACCGATACCGCGCATTGATAAGATAAGCGATCCAGTAATATCATTTCACAGGTTGTAGTACTATTCGCTATTGATACGATAGGTAGCGAATAATCACATAGTATAGAACAGGATGGTTAACCAATGAGAATGGCCATATCAATCTCCCAAAAACTAATCCGTATCAACAAATGATAACAATAAAGTACTTTTTCGAATGTGCACAGATATAGCAATAGTAAAAAGTAGAATAAAGCTCACAGCCTATTAAAATTAGAATTTGATTATAAAGTTCCCAAACAGATTAATTAGTGCTACCGTAATTACTGACCTTAGACAACTTTCGAGACCATTGTAAAGCCCACCACGGATACAAAAAGGGGTCATTCATGGTGGCAAGCAGCGCTATGATGTGATATATAATGAATTTCTGTTTGTTGATATAATAACGGAGACCAAACTAGACACGAGATATGCACGACGTGCATTAAAAACTATATCCGGAAATGTTTATTATTGTAGAGAAACAAACAGTATGCTCATTTTTTTTCTTCATATTTAGACATAAGTTATTAAAAGTAGGCAACATTAAGAGTGCTTGTGGTTTTTGTTATAACATAGTGGCTTCAGCTAATAAACACATTATATACTTAAAGTAATAGTAAATAATTAGTAGTTAATTCCCCTTTCTTACTTCTCGATTATCAATTCTTAATTTTTAATTACCATTAATTACCACAAATTACTATCTTTTAATTACTATTAATTACATATAGTTACTATATCTTAATTATTGATTTTTATTAATTTCTATTCATCACTATTAACCACCTTTAATCATTATTAATTAATATTTTTTTAAATAATAATAATTATTAATTACTTTTAATTACCATACATTAACTACCATTCATTACAATTAATTAAAATAATTACTACTAATTCATGTTGTTCTATCTCGAGAGCCACATTCCAAATAAAAGAATTCACGATCTGTTCATTATTTTGTTATATTATTTAGTTTATAACGTGACCTACGTATATCTTTCTAAATGGAAACTATTATTCTTTGACATAATAACATTTATTCACAATAACAACAGTGATGCTTAGGTTCTGCATAAATATTAAAATATATTAATATATATATATGGGTAATGAGGTATCATACTTGTACTAAAGCAAGCTGGGGCACTGCTAGATAGGTAGGTAGGTGTTAGCTGGAAGTAGAGGAGGAAGAGGTATAATGTATAGTTAAGTGATAAATAAAGGGTTAGAACGAGAAAGATAAAAAGCGAAAAGCGAAGGAAAGAAAGAAACATATAAGGGAAGAGGGTAAACGATATTATGAAAGATGGAAAGATAAAGTGGTTGTTGTAATTATAGTCTATAATAGAAATGGATATGTTTAGTAGTAGTATTTAGAAACAGATGGGTCGTAGCAGTGTTTGGAGGTGAATAACGATAAGAGAGGCATGGGAGGGAAGGAATTAGATAGATATATAATGGGTTAAACAAAGTTTTTGTCTAATTATGTGTGGTTGCACATTGGTATATATCATTGAACGTAGAGTACCATGCAGAATACTATGTATATATGGTAGTAATATACATATAGGCCTGTATATATTTATGACAGTCTGTATGATAGTATATATGATAGTATGACAGTTATGTATGATAATATGGATATATGATAGTATGTATGTATGATATTGTGTATGCATGATAGTGTGTATGTATGTATATATGCATGTATGTATATATGTATATAA
>NAOQ01000402.1:0-14811 GCA_002751075.1 Ichthyophonus hoferi
TGTTATGTTATGTTATGTTATGTTATGTTATGTTATGTTATGTTATGTTATGTTATGTTATGTTATGTTATGTTATGTTATGCTATGGTCATTATGACAGTCTGTACCGCGTAGGATGACTATGACTGCGCCTCGCATGGATTTGCTCTGGAAAAATAGTTGGTGCAATCTATTGATTGGAGTTAAACTAATTAATTATTACAAATTAGTAGATATTTTAACAAATAGTACTACGCCAATTAGTTGCGATTAAAAATAAACTAAAATGCAATCTATTTTGACACGTGCACTATATGAAAACTCCGTATGTATGGGTTTTTAGCCTTGGAATTATTCTTAGCATTTGCTACTAATTGAATCGATAAGTTGTTAAAATGCCTTTGTAATTGCGCCTGGTGGTCCTGTCACCCATTGTACATGCCTATATAAGGCTAATGTATTTTTCCCCGGGCTATCCCCTCCTATTCTCTATGCTCCTCTCCTTTTTCCTTGTAGAGAAGCCTTGTATTTTCTTTCAATCTATTCGCTGGCGTGACTACATTGGTTGAATCATGTTTTCAATTATGCTGTCCTATTGGTCACAAACACATCAAAAGACCATTCATAGGTCCTTATATTGTAAGCATATTAGGGGACCAGTTATTGGCCATGACTGTATTTCTCTTTGTTCTCTCCCTCTTCCTTCTCATTGTTCATTTTGACATGCAGCTGTCGATAATAAGCCTGGATCTATCTATCTTGTATTTGAGTGGATGCATCACGATCTCAAAGGGGTAGGTGTGGGTTTTCCCTACTATATATATTATATATACTATTATATAGGCTGTCATTCCTACTATCATACATAAATATGATCAAAATATATATAGGCAAAAACTAGGTTAGAAATCCCCAGTTATTTTAACTGCCATGCGTGCCCTGCTATTTTAATTGAAGTTTGTGTGCCCTGTTATTTTAATTGGAGGGTGTGTGTATATGTATACATACCATCTTCCCTGAGGTTACCTACATCTAAACAACCCCAAAAAGTAGATATACTAGTGGAAATGTCATGTTATATATACAGATATGTATGTGATTCACCCTTCTACCAATAACTGTCTGTGCTACGTGATACTTATGCAATGAAACACAGCTGATCGAGCGTAAAGAAGTGCCCATGCCTCCAGCCCAGGTTAAACATTATATGCGCCAATTACTAGAAGGCTTGAATCATCTACATATGAATGAGATCATGCATCGTGATTTAAAAAGTAATGCGCCCCTCTGTATGGTTCTTAAGAGTTTATTCGTGTTTGCCCTTTACTCTACTATTCCTTCCTTTCCTCTCTTGCTTTTATTGGAAAGATATTTTATCAGTAGGTTATTCTCCAATGAAGTTAGGTTATATATGTATATACCCCGGTACCCTCCTATTTAATCTATAGTACACTCCTAATATCAATATTGGATTAAATCTTACAGAGAGCGACAACCAATAAATATATTGGAATAAAAGATGGAGCCAGTAGCCAGACATACACCCATTGTATCCGAGATAAATTGATTTTAACCATAACCAATAAGAGGCATGGTTTAAAAGTTTAAAAGCATACTTACCATATATACCTTCTCTCTCTAGGCTCAAATGTCTTGGTCAATAATGAAGGGGTCTTGAAGATTGCAGACTTTGGCCTGGCCACTAAGGTGGATGAGGTCCATGAGGATAAACCAATGACATTTAAGGCTGTTACCCTATGGTATCGCCCTCCCGAGCTTCTATTGGAGCAGACGCGCTATGATACATCATGTGATATGTGGAGTGTAGGGTAGGTTTTTTGGCATATTCTTGCTTTCTCCCGCGCGCTCTTTCTCTCTTTAAATTGAGAAGTGGTGTTGCATTTGATACCTAATGGCTGTACTTGAATGACACTGGGCACTGGTATTCAAACTTCAGCCTAATAAGGTTAGCAGTAATTTTCATTTCCGGGAAAGAAATTTTTAGTAAACCTAGACAACCATTATAGTCTAAGTGTGCACCTAATTGACCAGTACGACTATAACGCTATGTTATTGGTGAACTGATTTAATGGTGGTTGCTAAGGTGTATCCTCGGCGAGCTATTGGAGCGTCAGGCGATCCTGATGGGTACAGGAGAGATCGACCAATTGGATAAGATATGGGCCCTGTGTGGTACCCCTACCCCTCGAGCCTGGCCGGTACGGTATACTCATTGGCTGGATGAATGGTAGTCATAATCTATACCAATGGCATCTATTTTCACATATCTCATGTGCACTCATGCATTGGCTTAATATCATGTGTCGGCAATTATTATTATTATTTATTTATTTTAGAGAGCACAATCGTTTTTTTTTGTAAACACTAAATCAATTATTTAAATATTTTAGTAATGACTATCCGTGTTGATTTCAAGTAGTAGCTGTTTGCGAAAGGAATTGCAGTTGGCCTTGAGATAACGTTAATCGATAGGCTATGATATATGTGTGTGCTATAGAGAATCAAAAGAAAATGAATTGCATACAACCAATTACATATGTTCATACCTATGACATATGTGCCCATTGGCTCAATATCATGCCTTTAGTGATGTGGTATACCTGATACTATACCTGTGTTATTTCTTGTATTTAGGTAATAGAAAATCCAATATATATATATATATATTCAAGATATATTGCTTGATAAATCTCATATAACTTTTTCCTTTCTGTGATTTTAAAATATTTTAGCCAATAAAATCAATGCCATAATTTATTTAATTTATTCCTTATCTCCAGATGAAAAGGATAATGTAGGGTAGGATGTTTTGTTTAATGCCACGAATCTCTATAATGGTTATATATAGCATGGAGATAGTGATTCGCAACGATAAAAATTGTCTTTTCTAAAGTACATTTATTTAATATACTTTTTACTGCCTTTTAAATTTGACAAATAATACCTTTATAAGTTAAAAAACGTATAATTATCATTCTTGATAAATATATGCTATATTTTATATTTTATGTTATATGTTATATGTTATATGTTATATGCTCTATGTTATGTTATATGTTATATGTTATATGTTTTATGTTATGTTATATGTTATGTTGTATGTTATAGGTTATATGTTATATGTTATATGTTATATGCTATATGTTATGTTGTATATTGTATGTTATATGTTATATGTTATATGTTATATGTTATATGCTATATGTTATGTTGTATGTTATATGTTATATGTTATATACTATATGTTATGTTGTATATTATATGTTATATGTTATATGTTATGTTATATGTTATATGGTATATGTTATATGCTCTATGTTATGTTGTATATTATATGTTATGTGTTCTATGTTATATGTTATATGTTATATACTCTATGTTATGTTGTATGGTATATGCTATATGTTATATGCTATATGTTATGTTGTGTGTTATATGTTATATGTTATATGCTATATGTTATGTTGTATGTTATATGTTATATATTATGTTGTATGTTATATGTTATATGTTATGTTGTATATTATATGCTATATGTTATATGCTATGTTGTATGTCATATATTTCATGTTATATAAGATAGTTGTTGAGTGTTTGATGATACTAATATTCCACCACTGTAGTATTTTGGTCAGTACTGCGAAATGAAGAAAGCTACATTTGTGCAATACAACAGACGTGTCAATGTCCGATTTGCCAGGTAGAGTGTAGTATAGTTAGTTAAATTCATAGCAGTATTTGGGTCTATACTACATACATACTATTATGCGTCAAAGTTTTTATATATATATATATCATATTACCTTAGAAAATTATTATTATCATGTGGTTATGGTTTTTTTATTGCGAAGGAGACAAGAAGAGGATATAACATGATTGGATGGGATGGCTAACTAGGCCAAGTATGGGTTAAATCAATCAGGCCTATTACAAATAAGGAAGGAGGTACACGTGTTTACTATATGCATGTATATATGTATAGTAGTAGTAAAATATAAAATATCAACCCATCCTTGGAACCAATAGGCATGCAGAGCAGTGTCCAGAATTAATGGACCTATTAGAAAGGCTTCTGCAATGCAATCCAGCCAATCGTATTACTGCAGCCCAGGCCTTAGATCATGACGCCTTCTGGACTCTCCCATTGCCGAAGGACTCAGTGGCCGAGTATGACTTATATCTCTTCTTATTGGTCTCATATCCATATCACATTAGTTGATCTCTATCTAGTGACTATCTACCAATGCACACGACTATTTTCAATAATTTAGAACATCCAATTGATGCGTGATGGTTTTTGCATTTTTCCATTTGATTGGTGGGTTGGGTGCAACGGTATGTCATCGGTTGGGGTTGAAATGTGTTGGTTTGTGTTGATTCCTGCGATTATTGGCTGGGCCAATCAGAACAGATACAACTGGATGGAACCTAAATAATCCACCAATAGCTATAGACTATTAGTCATTTTAAAAACATTCCTGTAGTTGTAATAGTGGTGGCTATGGACATACTAACAATGACACATGGTCTATTTGTAGATTGCGCATGGAAGAGAGCCATGAAATGAATATAGTGGATATGTATAGGAGGCGATCGCGGGCGCCCTCCAGTGGCCCGGTCTACCCGCGATCAGGCCCCACTGGACCTATGCCGGGGAATACCAACCGACTGCCCTTCCAGAACAAACCAAACTATCAAGGACCCCATAGTGGCTTCCAGGGCGGTCACCCAGATAGAGGGAGAGGCCAGTACGGTGGGGGCCAAGGTAGGGGTGGATATGGTAACGACCAGTGGCATGGGGCCGGCGCCGGGAACCGTCAGAATTTCCATCCACAGAATCAACAGGGATCTATACATTATCCAGGTAGGTGTAGGTGGTAGCTTGAGGTGGTATATGGTATGTTATATTAGCATACGATATGATATAGTATGATATAGTGTAATATATTATGTTACGGCATATTAAGATATGATATGATATGGTATAGTATTATATAACTTTAACGAAGGTTGGTGGCTGGTCTGCCTAATCACACGATCGTATGCTAAAGCATGGTTTAAAAATAAATGTTGACGTTTAATTGGTGAAAAAGATACATTTAGAGATGGCGGGCTTTGATTGATGCGGGTATAGATAAGGGAGAAATGAATATATCTGTATAGAGAATACATGCGTCGAGTGTGAATGTTAATATAAGTATGTGTTGGGTGTACGTGGGTATGGGTTGAATATATATGTATGTATATGTATGTATATATATGTGTGTACATAGTTATATACATGGTATATGGTACATGGTATACAGTGCTTCTGTTTCCACATAACTACGACTATACACATATACCTATACATGTATGAATATGTACCTGACGTATATTCACCCACCTTTCTACCAATAGGTGGCCCTCAACACGTCCGACCTCCAATCCATCATCAGGATAATTTCCGAGTCAGTGATAATCGTTTTCCTGGGTCCAGATCTTCCCAGCCAGCTAGGCCATCCAATCTCTCTCGCCAAAATTTAGCCGGCCACTACGGTGGGCCTCAGCCGAATATACCACCCAATCAAAACATGCAGAGGTCTGCTGGTCATACAATGCCCCCCAATAAAATACCACCCCGCCAACCACCATTGGCTGGAGGTAGGACTGGGGACCAGGGAAGCGGCAGACGACAGGTAGGGCGTGGTTTTAATGCAGGGTTTTTATTGGTCATGTAAGATTTTTTTGCGAGGTCTTTGTCTTGTTTTAAAGATATCCGTATTATTGATACTATTTTATTACTCCATACTGATTGGCAGGGCTTTTTTTGGTAGCCTTGGTTTATATTGTTGGGTTTTTGATAATCTGCATTTTGATGTGTCTTGCTTCTTTGGTATTTATATTGCTGCTGTACATTATTCTTCTTCCGTACATGTCTTTGAAAAGCATATGTACATAAATACATGCATATATAACAATTTAATCTTGTACTCAGTACTTGTCTTGGCCAACGGTAATAACAATACACCAAATGGAACCAATCGGTATTGTCATTCTAACATTATGTTATTTCACAGAACGACCCCCCTTCTAATGAAATTTCACAGTTTGGCCCCCCCCCTGGCCGTTCCGATGAACGAAGAATTCCTAGCACCCAGCCTGTTGATTATCAGAATCGGTATAGCCAATCAAGAGCTGGCGATAATAATAATAGGTCAGTGTTTTGTATCTTTGTGTTTTTATTGGTTGTTATGTAGTTATGCGGCTTATAGTTAGTTTAGTTTGTGTGTAATTAATGTTTGTAGTTAAATATACAGTGTTTATTACCTCTATCAGTATGTCTGCTATTGGACTGTTACAAAATGTATACTATGGTGTATGTTACATATTATATTATATATTAGATATTGTTATATATTATGTTATGTTTTATATTTTATGGTATATATTATGTTATGTTATGTTATATGTTATATATTATGTGATTTAATATAGGCTCTACATTGGTTTATTATATTTATTATATATACACCGCCTGCAATAAACTTATCATTTCGTCCTTAAACCCACTATGTTTTGATTTTATCAGCCCAGCAACACTTCTTATTGGTAGTACTATACACTCGTTGCTATGCCCTAACCACATATTATCCACTTAGATACCCCAATCAAGTCCCTTCCCACCAAGGCCATAGGAAGGGCTCTGGTCCAGGCCCCTACTCGAACCCCCCCCCAGGTCCCAATATGCGTACGCTAGTGGGTACAGTACCTGGAAATTTTCCACCACCCGTACAATTTCAGGGGGGTCACCAATCTTACCGACCACCTCACCAACAGCAACTACCCCTCGTAGGCAATAGACCCCCTCAGAGAGATAACCGTGATGTAAATTGGGGAGGCCACCGGCCACAACAAGGACCCCCCCACAAGAGACCGCCCCCTGCCTCCAGTGGAAATACAAAAGGTTTCAGTGGGTCAGGCACAGGAAATTCTGGTGGGACTGGAGGGTACCCACAAAGACAATGGAAGTAGAAACAGCTAGGAGCTGTATGTAATGGCGGAAAGTCACGCCTGTACATGGCCAGTTACTGTATATCAGTGGCTATATGCTTAGTTTGCTGTATTATGGTAGATTTTGATTGATTACCTTTGCCATTTTCATATGGTATTTTTAGATATGCCTTATATGGATTACAGCAATCTTGCATGACATTTTACTATTATTATTACTTTGGCTTGATGCAAGAATAATTATTTTTCGTAGATTCATTCATCGATTTGTATGTATTTTTCTATTCTTATTAGATCTTTCTCTCCACAACCATGGTTAAAACCCTTCTAATACTTGGTCATTCGTATGTTATTCACGCTCGTGTTTCTATCTATTTTATTTTTTAGTTCGATATTTATATTGTATCATACATATCATATCCTACCATACATTATCATACCTTCCCCATGTTTCCTTTCTCTCTCCATGTATTTTTAAATCAGTTACTAGGGAATGGTCATACTGCGAATATGCTAGG
Organism: Ichthyophonus hoferi; assembly: GCA_002751075.1. NCBI lineage: Eukaryota > Ichthyosporea > Ichthyophonida > Ichthyophonidae > Ichthyophonus > Ichthyophonus hoferi. The sequence goes on from NAOQ01000402.1 coordinate 7,512, forward strand.
TGTATTCAGTGGAATATTTCTTGAATATTTTATTTTTTAACCATTAGGTTACAAGTATGTCACTATGTAACTAGTGGTCTGTAAGACCTCGCGGCTTATTAAAGGGCATCTATACAAACCATATATATATATACCTATATAAATGATGGCTTATGTAATGTTATTATATATGGTGTGGTCCTGGGTCGTGATATGTCAACTGGCTAGTCCCAGAATACTTGTGGATTATTTTCATTGGATTTGGTCATCAAGACTTAATAAAAAATAATGATACTAGCTAGGTTTATTCCATATAGTTTCACTATATATGATCTTACTTTGGTGTATTTCACTATGTGTTCAGTAATATTACTTTATATACTGCATGCTTTTAGTTTGGAAACCTGCGGGTATTTTAATATAATCGTATATTGGTTATAATACAGTCTCTAGTATACTTGAATCGGTGTGGGAGGCAAGGTAGAATGAAGTTGGTAATCTAGATGGATTCGTGTGTAAATTTTAAATAGTTATCTTGATAGGTCCAATAAACCACACCTTTGTTCTTATTTGCTCTGTATTATTATATCATGTATCATAAATGTAATTTATCACATTGATGTGTTTATTACCCTTTAGTTTTCCTGGGATCTTGCCATATACGTATCAAAATGAGCTGCAATTCCTCAAAATATAAATAGATGCCACGTGTATGTGAGCATGCATATTGTTGGGGTAATATAATAATCGTATTAATATTAATAGTAATAATAATGTAAGAATATTCCTAACCACCTCTCTCAACCAAACATTTTTCTGCCTGTTACTGTGTGTGGATAATTTAAATTAATATTAACTCCGTACATAAATAGTGTCCAAGGTACACAGAACTATCTATACTCGCAAATTAGGAAAGGTAATCATTGTTGGTGAACTGGGGTCTGGTACGTAAAGTCCTCTGCGAGTGAAGAGTCGTGCCGCTAGGTACACGGCCAAGACACTACCAGCCACACGTGCACACTGTAGATGGATAAAAGAAAAAGGGATAGGTATATTGGTTAATTAAAATTACATCTCTATTCTCATCCAAAGCTAGTCATACATAGTCATACATGGGACCCATGGATCCCAGCATATACACCATTAGGTGTCCTAATAAGGAAAGAGGGGGAGAGGGGGAGGCTATTTGTTAGGCAATTGCTTCTTTAAATGGTAGTAAGGCACCCAATAGGAATGAATACTTGGAGAGGGATGGGAACTTAATCAATTGGAATAAAGCTAGTGGTTCCACTGCATTGTTCTGGACACTGAAACATACCAAGCCAAACTTTGGGAATAAACAACGCTTTAAGATACGATAGTAGCAAGGAAGGAGAAAGTCGATGGGCATCACATGGTCTTCAATGGCTGACTCAAAAGAAGGGCGGTCGCCCATTCGTCGGTAATACCTGCACGAACCAATTTTGTATAGCATTAGATATATATTGGCGTATTAATGAAATTGATTAAAGCATATTCGATACATAAGAATATTTTTCGATGCATTTTAAATCAAGCTCTAATCAGAAGCGTTCAAAGGAATAGACAATCAATGTTTCAATGGTTCTTATGGTTCCTATTCATCTAATTAAAAATAGCGCACCTTGCAACAGCTCTGCGGCGTCCTTCAATCCACAGCCATGACATGCCATATCTTTCCAAATCATGCAGCCAGGCGGTCCAGGCTGCATCAGCTAATGTGTATTCCTTGCCAACTACAAAGACATTGCGTGGCTTCTGCAGTTGTAATTCCAGGCGGTCCAATAGGCCCTCTATCTCCCCTATGACCTGAAAAAGATAAAAGGTGAGACTGAAAGACTCGTTGGTGGGGAAATGACAGGGGGTGGCCAGGTATGAGAAAGGGAAGCGGGGAAGGGGGTAATACTGATAATAATAATAATAATATGAATAACAACAACACACCCACCGCCATCACTCTCCACTCCTCCTTACATCATCTACTGGGTCACGGCCCATAAGTCGGTTCAACAGCGCTACAACCTTGCTGCCCTTCTTATTGTAGTTTGTAGCAAGAGATGGGTTCTCCTCGGCTAGTACCTCCAATGTTTCTAACTGCCACTTTAGGTTGTCTTTGGCCAAACCAATACGCCACCCACCAGGATAGGTGTGGTAGAGGACCTCGGGGGGGAAGGTTTTGAATAGCTGGATAGAGAGGTGGAGATAGAGTACGTGTATGTGTGGGTAGATGTGAATATGAAGGACAGGAAATAAAGCTATAAATATCAAGGAAAAAAGAAAGGGGAGATACTCATGTAAATATTATGGGTTCATGTGTGTATGGATGTAGAGAGGGAAGAGGCTAATTTGACAATACAAGGCAAGGCATACATACAATTACAAGGAAGAAAGAATAACAAATGAGATAAATGATAAATAAGAAATAGAGCACTTCTAACCTGACTGCCCCAAACGAAGTGATTGGCCTGACCTATACCCATGCACAGTTCATAGCCTCAATCACAACCATTTCACATCTCGATTGGCGTTGCGGTATAAAATCCTTCCCACTTCCCCCGTCCCCTACTTACCTCAAACCATTTATCCACCTCCTCCTTATTATCGTGACCAATGGCAGGGCTCAGAGGGGTCTCGGGGAAATGAGCGTCCAAATAGCGGCAGATATAAGAAGGGTCGGTAATGGCCATATTGTTATGGACCAATGAGGGCTCAGCACATTCTTCGTTCAGATCTTCCACATACCAAGGCTCATTTTCTTCGCCTACCAGTGCTGTGTGCAATAAAGAGAGAAAGAAGGCACTGGTTTTAATAGATAATACCTACATACATATAAAAAGGTCTCTTACTTTCTATATATTGTTTTGGAGACATAGTGATAATTCAAGGGCTATCCTGTGCCATGGAACATTAGGTAGATATGTGTTAGAGTGCGTAGGCAGGTATTTATATAAATACGTATTTATGTACCTTTTTTCTAAAAGGTTGCAGTAGAATCTTGTTTAGTTCTATGAATGGGAGCTAAAGATGGCATGTATGTGTGCGCGCAGAAACTAAAATCTGTAATTAATTTAAGAGTGTAGTGGTAGATTGCTTGTGTTAAACTTCATGTCATAAACGGTAAAAATGAGATCAGGTCATAAGTATAAAAACGGTTGCACCAACCACAAGCCAACTATTATTCTTTCACTTAGTTCTCTTTAGTTATCTTATCTTTCAGGAAAGTTTGATGATCATAAGTATTGCTTAGGAAATCCTGTTCAAATGTACAATTTGATGGGCAAATGTGAATTGGTATACATAAATTTACATCGTGTGTATAGAATATATAACCTGTATCAGATAGTAAAGGTTGGTCTGACAAAGAATGCTCTTGTAGATAATGATGGGCTGTAATGACGTCTTTTTACATCATATAATTATGCGATAAAAGGATACACTTCTCCGTTCATACCTATTCGAAAAATAAACGGCACATCAACGCAACCTTAATATTTTCTTGCAATAATAGAAACATATATATATATATAATTCTTACAATTAATAGCTCTCCCTTCCCACTCCAATCCTTTCTCTTCCAGCACCAAGCGAATCATCTTGGAGGCTACGGAAGGAGGAAAATGAAATAAAAGAATTGCAGACATGTTTACATGTAGTCAAATTAAGGTGTCAATAAGGTTAATACCCGTTGGTTGACACACAGTATATGTCGGTGTTTGTAACTAAAATATATTAAAACTACTACGGTATGGGTGAAGTATATATATATATGTATATATATATATATATAATACAGTTTTAGTATTAGCATACCTACCTTAATGTTATGTTATTGGGTTAACATTTTTATTTAAATTCCTTTCCAAATCTCTCCCGATTTCGTATGAGGTTGTTAGTAATAGTATGATATCCCTGGAATGTTTGAAAATATTAAGGTTATTTATCAACTTTAGTCATATCCCTACATAAATATGCATATTAGCGCTGCTTATTATTTGATATTTTAAGTATATCTATGTAAGTTTAAGAATTTGGGATAATTGTATATGTAGGATATGGCGTGATATTGCAAAACTTCGTTTGTAGACTCCCTGGCAGGTGCACGACCAAAGGAGAGGAAATTAACAAAGAAACCAAGGTCTCTGTACACTACATCTCTATATATATACCAACACACATTACTTACTATCAACAACAATAACCCTATCGGAGGGCTAGGGTACTACTCTAAAAAAATATCAGCCAGAAAAATCCTACATTTGTGTATCGAAATGCATGTTTTTTGGTGACCTGTATTTGCAAGGGCATTTGCATTTCCCCCTTTAAGGCGTGTTCTACCCCTAATAGAGAAAGGTGTGAGCTAATATCCTGAGCACCAATATATATTCTCAATTAGGGCTATTTAAACACCTCATTTTAAGCCTAGTCAGGTTTACTATTACTCCAAACATGAATTTATACACGGAGCAAGACCCCTATTACGTCGAGACTCCTTTGGACTCTCCCGTTCCTCCTCCTCAACTTAGTCGAAGAGGAGGATTTAAATACCATCATGATGGCATGGACTTGGAAGGAAAGGCGAAGATGGGTGGGGGTATCGGCGAGAAACTAATGGTAGGTCATACATATAGTTTATATATTATGTGCGCTGGGATGTACTGAAAGTATGAAAGTGGTTGCTAAACAATGTTGGGTTGTCTTTCTGTACGCAATTTGCTTCTCTTGTGTATTTATGACTTTGAATTATCATACAACTGTGTATGGATATATGGTTTTACTTCTCTTAAGTGACTTTCCTAACATTTAAATTTTAAGCAATAATTTCATGTTTCTCTTTCTTTTCATTTCATTCCATCGTTCTGCTTCTAATCCTATATATGTACTATTATTTTTAAGCTACGTATATACTAGGAAGTATTTTAAATGAAAGAAATACAATTATAATTACAGCCTATATAATTAAAGTAGAGAATATTACAGAAATTATTTGATACCCTACAATCATACTGTACTTATTATTTCTTTGTTTTTTTCTTTTACAGAGAGCTGCAGGCTGGGCAGGTGCAGGGTTAGGGAAGAACAGTCAGGGTAAGTTGGGTAGGATTGGAGGGGCTGGTTTATTTATCACTTAACATATAGTACATAATTAAGATGTATTATACGAATGTGTAGCTATTGATGAGATATCAAGTAGTTTAGAAGTAGTACTAAACTGTGGCCTTCTGTAATATAATATAGTTTAATATAGTATAGTATAATCTAGTATAATAAAATATTATATAATATAGTATAGTATAATATAATATAGTATAATATAATATAATATAATTATTATTTTACAGACATACATATATACATACATACGTACATTTATTTATTCATTCATTCATTCATTCATACATAACATATATATAACATACTAACCATTCCTCCCGTCTTCCCCCCTTCCCCTCTCTTTTTCTCTTACAGGTATTGTAGAACCAGTGTCAGCCAGTGACAAACATGATCGTCTAGGTTTAGGTTTTAAAGCACCAAACGACCCGATCAAACGACGTAAACACACGATAGATGTAGGGAGATATTTCCCCCATCATCAGGATTTTGAATTAATTTCATGCAATGAAGTGTTTGTTGCCAGTGATATGATACAGGATATTAGATTAGACCCTCATAAACCCGTGGACTACAACGTGTTTTGTGATGAAAGTATGGCTTACAGTCTGTGTCTATATATACTTATATATGTGTGTGTATATGTTCGTGTATATGTATAGGTGCGTGTGTATGTGTATGTGTATGTATGTGTGTTTATATACTCTCTTCCTTTCCCTCTCCCTCTCTCTTTCTATTCTCTCTTATTAATCCTACTCCCTCTCCCTCTCCCTCTCCTTACTCAGGGCTGGTGCAAAATCTATTTTTAGCCAAGGGTCAATTTGATCCAGTGCCGCATATGAAATTTATTGCTGCCAGACGATTGGCTAACCCCTACGAAACGATTGGGAAATCTATCTTCATTAATCGTGCTGGTATGTGGAAGGCATATAAAAAGATCTATATATGCAAATATCAATCTATTATATAAGAGGCGCCTTGTCATACACATCCTACCAATGAATTGCCTCTATTTCTACCATCCCTCACTTGATATATCTCACTCGGCCCCTTTCACCCTCCCTCTCTTTCCTTTAAAATCTCTTATTATTTTTCTATATTTCTAATTGGTTTATAATAGTATTACCTAGATCTCTACCACTCTCTTTTCATTGTGTTGTCTGTTTTCTTTCATATGATTGGTCTACATTTTTTTCTTTTAAAAATCATCTTACTATACTGTCCGGTTTTTATTAGCCACTCGTGTACCATATTTAATATTAATTATATATCTTAGTCCTTTTATAACCACACTAAGCTATATCATGTACACCCCAACCTACTAACTCACCAATCGCACATCCTGTATTAAAAATAACTAACCAATGGTTGACAGCTGTTAAAATGGCTAATATGGACGCAATGTTTCATGTGACTCCCAAGCAATGTGACGCATCTAATTTCTTCTTTGCTGACGTATGTGCTGGCCCTGGTGGGTTTACTGAATATATATTATGGCGAACTGAGTCGCGAGCCAGGGGATTCGGGTTCACACTAAAAGGTATATGATTGGTGCATGATGTCATGGTAGTAGTTAGTGGCCAATGAAGTTGGCTGTAATTTTGACTTATATAGGCAAGATGGTAGAAATATAGGTGGCATATTTCATGATTTCTTGTTGTTTCATTGGCTAGATAATGTTGGTGATCTTTTAAGGAAGAATAACATATAAATGAGTTTTAATGTATCAATGACCTATCAAAGATCAGTATGCTATATATACGTATATATGTATATGCGTGTGTATAATCCCGTGTAATTGTAATGAGAGAGAGATAATAGTTAGGTATGTCATGCACAATATGGTATCGGGCAATATACGACGCCGTAAGGTATTGCTGTAAACTATGTGCATGTATGCATAGTAGTAATTTCGAGTCGATTGTTTTTCAAAACGAAGTAATCACTATAACAGTGAGATGAGTAGCAGGGGATAGAAGGTGATCTATGAATTTTATTGGTTTATGATACTACCAGGATTGAATTTAACGAGTTTTCATTGGTGCACAGGAGAGGACGATTTCACACCATGGGCCTTTAACCGTCAACCCACCAATACATTCAAGACATATTATGGTATGAGCGAATGATTAGAGAGATTGAATATGTAGATGTGTATGGATATACTATTGTACATGCTATCATACATACTATC
>NAOQ01000402.1:16967-42872 GCA_002751075.1 Ichthyophonus hoferi
ATATATATATATATATATATATATATATATATAGCACGTATGTATTACAAAGCCCTATACCAGTCGACCAGCCAACAGTGAGAGATATATTGTGTGTCTTGATTACCAAGTAGATAGCCCTGAGGTTCGAGACTATTTGTTTCGGGTCAATGACGAACTAAATCGCCTGAAGAAATGGGGTACCCCTGGTGAGCCCAACGTGATGGAGGTATGTATGTGTGTCTGTGTATGATAGTACAATAGTATGGTAGTAACATAGTATGTATGATAGTATCATAGTATATATGATGGTATGTATGGTAGTATCATAGTATGATGGTATAATGATATAGCAGTATAATTTATTACAAGGTGGTAAAAGACGAAAACCAATATTGACCTTGTATGTGCACTCTTATATATATTGTTTGGAGATAGCAGCCTCTTTATTGGTACAGCCAGGCCATTTAAAAGGGCCACCTATATATATAGAGATGTTTTCATATATGAATATATCTATGTCAATACGTAGTTATATTGCAGCCAATGAGCATAAACGGTGCATCTTATCATCTTACCTAATCCAATCACAGGTGGTACCCATAGCCAGGATCATGCAAGATAGGACTTTTGTAGATTACGTCACCGAACAGAATAGACGCCAGGCGACAGGCCAGGTGGAGTCACTCAATGAACTGATGAAATATGTAGAAGACGAAGGTCTCCTGCCCTTAGATCAGGCCGGTATGTGTGATGGGCAAGGGATAGGGAGAGGGTACATGGAGAAATACCTATATATATATATATATATATATAGTAACATATAGTAGTATCTCCTAGTATATATAGGTATACACCCGTAGTTTGCATACAACCAATTACAAGCCTGGTACATATATATGCCTTTACTTGAATACTCCTTCCTTTCATTGGCTATTGTCCATCAATCACGTAGCAGGTTACTGTAATGGGAACACACTTTAATACTACATCTGTCTCACCCATTCCTGTTGGTCTATACGGGCACTCTGTCCATTCTACCCTCTCCCTCTCCTTCTCCTTCCTACCCACTTCCCCCCTATAGATGTCCGTAGGAGATGTTATAGAGAATGGAACCTGCCTGATCCTTCCACAGAGAATGCAAGGGTAAGTTACTGTAGGCCTATAGACAGACCTTAATAGGTAGGGTGGGAGGTTGTATGTCTATGTGTATGATTGGAGTACTGTCTTTTAATGTAGTTTCAATTATAATAGCCATTGGGTGTGTGTTGGATGTTAGTGGTTGTAGAGCCCTTCCATAGGTGTGACTTGAGCACTTAATATATAATAATCACGCCCCTCCTTCTCCCTCCTTCTTCCTCCCCTACAGGAAGCTATGCGGAGAGATGCGGCACCCTACCAACACAGACGACGCGAAACACCCTATGATGCAGGGCCTGATAGACGAGGCTCCAATTCTAGTGGCTATTTTCCCCCTCAGAAACCCTATACCCCCTCTATGCTCCCTTCCTACCCGCCCACCCCGGTAGGGTTAGGGTTGATGACCTCCTATAGGGGAGACGCTACTCCCACTCCTGCCCTGGTAAGCATGTTATGTGCTTGTATAGTGGTCTATCTTTGTAGGGTGCATATCTACCTATCCAGCTTACTATATTGTATATCTGACCGTGATTGGTTCATGGTCATGTCCTGAGAGTACCACTATATATATATATATATATATATGCTTAATCATGATTGGTACTATGTTGCTATTGTCATCTCTGGAATATCTAATTATTCGATTGCATATCATTCTACCGGCGACCTTTTCTACTGATTGTTCCATTGTGCAACCAACCACATATAGATACACCTATCCCTAGCACATATGGAAAGTGTCTCTTCAATACTATTGGCTACTTTTTATTATTGTAGTACAGAACACAATTTTAATGACTAAAGGGATATATTGGTAACTTAGGATACATATTATTTCTTGAAATGTTTTAAGTCGTGAAGGTAAGGTGTGCACTTGTTGCAGGTCATGTTTTTCCTTATATATATGAACTGTCTTTTTGCATTTCCCCCGCGCTAACACCCTACCTTCCCTCTCTCTCTTCTTCCTCTCTACCTATAGCCCGTAGAAACGTCAACGGCCATGCTATCACGAGAAGACTACGAAAAGACACAAAGACAACGCGCCCAAGAGAGGAGAGGAAGGTTCTCATCATCCAATTGGAAGACATCTTCATCATGCACTGCATCTGCATCATCCACTCCTAGAGCTGGATCGCCCGACTCTGTAGCTTCCAATCCAACAATGACTAGGCCTGCACTGACTAGTACATTGAGCTCTGGTTCCCTTTCCCAGCCAATGAAGAGAAGGTAAGGTCATTGGAGGATTGTCAGTAGGTCTATGTGGCTACACCTATTATAGTGCATGTACTATCTGGAATGCAATCCGATCAGATATGCACTAAAAGTATCATGTGATATGTATACCAATTATATTCTATGACTCCTAACCTAACAATAATATCTCACCCAATCATCTATCCCTTCACCTATCCATCAACCAATAGAGAATCAGCAGGCCCAAGTACACCCATTGCGGCCCCGCTACATACCACTGTGTCAGGACCACTCACTGCCAATTCTTCTAGTCAGCGCCAATCAATGCCGTCTCCTGGGTCGAAGCTGACCCAATCACGTCAACACAGTGTGGCTGACTTAGAAGCAGCCTTCAATGCGGCCCCCACCGCCCCAACAACCCACAACCCCCCTGATCTCCTGCGGAAAAGTAGCTCTATCCTAGCTGATTTAGCAGTTAGGAAGCCGTCCTCTCTTAGCACTCAGGCTATTTCTTTGGCTGCCTCATCCACACCGTCCAATCCTTCCGTGGCCCCCTCTCATCCACCAACTGTATCAACCATTCCACCTGCTACGAGGATCATGAGGAAGAGAGCGATGGTAGACTTTAGGTAAGTATGCGTGTGTATGCATATATATATATATATATATATATATATATGTATGTATGTATGTATGTATGTATGTATGTATGTATTATGTATGTATGTACGTGTGTGGGTATGTATATATGCATGTGTATTATATTCACCTGGATGCACTTATGAAACCTTGCCTTTTAGAACACACCTATTATAGCATTCTCTTACATGCCTATCATACCTACCTAGACTAGAGTATATAAGGGTATGCAATGTATATACACGATAAGCTTAACTGGAAAACACATAAATTCATGTAGTTACACAGTGGTCTATCTATCTATGTGTATATAGGGAGGATAATTCCGAAGAAGAGAACCCAATCAAAAGGGTTCGTGTTAGTGTGGCGACACCTTCCACACCTCCTGCTATGAAAGCCAATTACGAACACAGTACCAAGCTGGAACAAGATGAAGACTCCAGGTCATTGGTCATAGTTAAAAACCCGACCAATCCAAGATGTCTTACACTCAGAATATCAGGTAATAGATGTGTGATTTCTATGTTAGTGGTTTATTTGTTTTTTATGTTTAAGCTACCAATGGTGTGATTGCTATTGCTATTGCTAGTGAAGGAATCTGTATGTATATGTATGGATGAGAGAAAGGAAATCTAAGAGTTGGGAAGAAATTATTATGGGTTCTGTGATTGGGTAGATTTGTGTATGTCTAAGTATGATTGGAAGAGAAACCTATACTTAAAGGAGTATCTGTGGGCCCTCGGAGTTTATAAATTAGTCCATTATACTATATTAATGCATGTAAGTAGGCCATACACGACCTATTTTAACTCTATCCTCTCCTTTCCCCCTCCGGTTCCTTTCTCTTCCCCTGTGTAGCATCTATTATGAGAGCAGTTCGTCAGACCCATCAAGAATCATGATAATTGCAGCATTAGCACGCTGTGATCCCTCGATAACAAACACTCACAGATTCATACCACACCCATATGCAATCATTGGTTGGGATATGCTGGCAGAGTCAAACAATTAGCGTTTAATTACCCTATAATAGACCAATTAATATATTGGCTAGGTAGTTATAATGAATTTGTTAGGGGCACTATGATTGGAGTTTTGGTATATTTATTTGTCTGGCGTGGCGTGGTCTTGTTGCTGTATTTCTCTGGTATTATCTTACAGTGTATATGATATTTTTTTGGGTAATATTTACATAGTTTAAAAAAAAGAGTTTGTGCATATCATACATTAAACTACATGCGCGTACATACACTTGCACAATGCTCTAATTTTGAAAGAATGAATTATAAATAACAACCATTTTTGTTGCCAAAAATCTATTATCTTAATTAGGCGTTTCGGATAGAGACCATATAATAGATAGTTATATAGTATTACTTCTACTACGTCATTGTTGTTTTATTTACCGTGTCTTTATTTTTGTCTGTCTAGGTCCTCTAAAATGGCTGTGGTGTATGTGTTAAAGCCTGTCTTCTAGGTACCAGTACCACATGTTAGTATCTCAGACTCTGGCCCTTTTAGTTTAGTTGTTTTCTAGCTATCTTTATTCCAAGCAAAAATTAGTAAGCGTGTGTGTTTATTCTACACATACCCATATATGTATGTATGTAGATATGTATATATATGCCTACATAGATGTACACAAGGATACACAAACTCTTCCAAGGGATGGTTTTCAGCAATAAAATTCATTTATTAATACTGGTGTTGATGATTTGGCCTATCTACTTCTTTAGCTATTTTGGAAACTACTGTACGATTTTGGCGTGATTATGTTTTATTTTCCATTATTCTATTAGCTGATTCGCAATAGTTTAGTTCTACTGTAAGATCCTACTGGGGATAAAATAGCTTTGATCTTGGCTGTACAGGTCTATATTTTATTCAGCCCGTGTAGTACTTATGCAACCCATGTTCAGGGTGGCAGTCGATTATTGCCAACAGAGAGTTTGGGATAATAACTATATAACTTTTATTCAGTATCTCTACAGAATCAAAAGACTTAACTCTGTCTCAGACAGAACCCTTTTATATTTTATAAATGTAGCATTTTATATATCGACTTTTTCAGAACCTAGTATTAATGAATCGGATAATTATAACTAAATTACTTTGCCGAAGTTTTATATGGAGGTTTACTATTACATTAGTTATATTTACCCTCAGCATATATAAGGTGTCATAGTCCTAGTCAAAGGAGTATCGTTATCTCAATCTAGTTGTTGACCCTAAGCTATTTGTAAGGTGTCTCGTTGGGTAGATTGTAGGCGCTTCACTCCTCTGAATTGGATGGACTGTTTACTCGAACTTTTTTGTTTGAACCAAATTGTTCACTGCACTTTTTTTATTCATTCTTTTATGTTTTTGTTATTTTTTTGTTCAATACTGTAGAGGAAAAACATTCCTTCCTAGTTAAATTTGGTGGGAATTTTTTGTGAATGATTTGTGTTATTATTGGTTCAGAACTTGCCTAAAGATCCTCTACTTTATGAAATGCTAACTCGTCAAGCTTAGTGTCGCCTGGCATAATATTAACGATACCGTAACCGTAACTGTTTATCCACAATCACAATCAGATCTTAGTTACCATACATATAACGCAACACATATGAAAAAATTAAAGGCATCTATAGCTCTGGATTAACATTGTTTCCAATTGGGTTTGGGGATATATCGTTGTATACATAACACCTTACTATACTTTTTCTTTTTCTTATAGGACAGATCCATTGTACGGTTCCGCAAGCCTAAATGTAGTTAACCAATGAACTAAGTGCCTCACATTCAGTTGGATTGATTGCCAAAAATAAAGTATTTTACTAGAGTTAAAACAAAAAGTAGGAATTACTCACCTGGTTAATATATTAATATATTACTTGTATATTTGAACATCTTGTACAACAATATTATCAAGAATTTATAATTAAAGGCACTTAATCAAATCAATAAATTAAAATTCTAGAGGAACCTGGTAATTAAGCGGTCTTCCCTATAGGGTCAACTCAATATATCCGAAACTAATTTTCATTAAAATTATATATATATATATAACGTTTCAATTAAAACATGTATTATCATCTAAATACCCAGCACATAAACATAATTTTTTTACACTAAGGCTTTACTTCACACACCTGTCCCGATGTTGACCTGAGTTTCTCGTAGGACCCCATAAATTCTGAATCTGAATATGATTCCAATTTAAGGGTACCTGGACGATAGACAATGTCCATGTCGGTTATCTCTAATATATGCAAATACGTACTGCATAAGGCGCATATGCCCCACATGTGACTGCCTTTCAAAACAGCCAAGGACCTTACTGTAATATGCCCAGTCTGGGCATGCACACCTCATGCACCCCATACATAACAGCAACCTCATGGCTTAGAAGCCCGCATGGGAAAGTTTATAGGGCCCTTTAGGGAGATCCCCCTCCTATCCCCACCAAGCTTTAAAGCCGGATTGGCAAAATGCCCCCATGTGCACCGAAATTGAGCCATCATCACTCAAATCTCCCTCCAAACCCAGATGAGTATACTTCGCCCTAAATATAGCATATGATATATATATATATAATATTTAGTAATCTGATTATTTATTTAATTGCACAAAAATTATTAACATCCTGTTCTTAAAAAATAATTTAATTTATACTATAATTGTTTTTCATTCATGTGGTATATGTAGTTATATTCAATATGTGGTTCTTTTGGGTTTCGGCTTCATCATATTTTTTCATCAAGACTTACACAATAATGATTATCAAATTCAATTACCTGGTATGGTTCATAGTCCCTATCTTTTTTTGTAGAATAATACAGACTGTATGAGAGTAGTGTGTAAAAATCTTATATGATTATAGTTGGGAGTAAAATATATATATGGTAACTTTTAAATATGTATGTGAATCAATATTGAATCAATAAAAACTAAATCAATAAATTTAATCGCAAATGGTATAGCAAATTCTTGAGGATTATTGGACTAAAAACAGCCTAATTGTGAAAAAAGACTAAAGAGATTTATATATTTTACAGGATAATTAAATAATAAAATCGCAAAACAACAAAAGAAATTGTTAATTGTGGTTGGGCAGAAATACAGCAATAGGAACAAAGATTATATATATATATATATTATAATTGAATAATAAAAGAGATTTATAATCGAGTATTATTAAGCCAAGAGCCAAGTGAGATTGAAGTGTTGTAAACCGTAAACAACTTGGAGATGAAATAAGGTGACATTTGCAAAACTAAGTCACACATAACGAGGAGAAGGAAACTGTTTTTTTTTTTTTCCACTATATGGTTTAGGATTCTTCAAAATTAGCTTCAAATTTATTTTCAGTTCACATGAGTTGTAAATAACGCTGATATATCTTTATTGTTATAGAGTAACATTATCAAATATAATTATATTTAAATCCTATCTTGAGCTGATAGGATTTTGCATAATTAGGATCTGTCAAATCTATGCCAGTCAAATGAATTTTCATTAAAGTTGGGGAAATCGTGTTACGACCAGAATTTCTAATCAAAAATCACAATCACAAAACGTTTAATGTTTGTTTTGTTACAGTTTATTCATTTACGTTCCAAGAACGTAGTTTAAATTTATCAATGCACAGTTTGCAAGCACTTACATTAGGGCTAATGAACCATTAAAATAAGGAAACTAAATCAGACATAGCTGGTGGGTCTCTGTTATTTTTTTGTTTGTATTAGCCAACTAGAATATTTATGACTGACTACTGGTGAGCCAAAAGTTAGCACTGGCGGTAAAACAAATGTATAGATGGAATTCTGGACAGAGCCAGGGCAGAAAATTATCAATCAACCAAATCTATCGGCAGGCGCCCAAATAGAAAAATAAAAATAAAAATAAATAAATACCTTGAAAGAGAGTATGAACAGGCTCAAAAGGAAAACTAAACTAGAAACAGAAGAACAAAACATGTAGCAAAAACAGACTTTAGCATATCCTCATTTACAACACACGCGCATCCCTACTATCACTGGTACCGTGAATATTCGCAAAGCATCTATCTTCATTGATACCGACGATTTGAAAAGAGTAAGGGTTGGCGTAGATTCAGCAGAGGATACCACCATTGCAGTTCAGCATACAGAATACGGCGACAAGAACTTACGTTACACAGGCGAGGAAACTTTGCTCCTTCGAATCACTCCACTAAATTGGATCCTATCCGAGTCAAATTCTTTTTGCAATAAATTACCAGTGTGGGGGATGAAGAAAACTGACTGGAGTACGTAAAGTCATAAATACTAAACACGGAATCAGGGTTGATAAAGCCTCTAATTTAAGTGTTGGTAATATCTCTTCTCTTATTACAAGGTTAGTAATATATCTGATTTCTGGGTTGATAATATCCTAACAGGCCAGGCAAACTGTCCCAGGTACATAACTTTATTACAACCATGCATACAAAAGTCGCCATAGATGTATGGTATTAGGTAATAAATATAAAAGAGATGAAGTCCTTCATGTACCTGTTGATTATAAGTAAATAAAAGGCTTTGGAACAGCAGGGAAAAATAGTATCAAAGCGTATCTTGCCGAAAATCTCCACCAAATCAATAAGAAAAATAATAGGTGCAAAAGTTGGTTTGTAGATGTACGTTTATGTTTATAATTCTATATATGTACTTAAGATACAATTTATCCATGAGATCTAAATCAAAATATTATTAACTACCTTCAAGGTATCGGTAGATCTATACTAATTAAAGGTCTATTGTTGTGGGAATGTAATCATATACATACATGCACTGTATATGCATGCATAAGTATAGCCATCCACATCTGCACATTGGCGGGAAAAAAACCATCGTTTATTAAGAGGATTAACAAGTAAAACCGTCTATTCTCTACATTACACTCACTATATCATAACATACGGGTACATTATTTCCGGCACACTTCTACCATCCATAGGATGGAGAAAAGATGTTAAAAATCTGAATATAGGTAAATTAAAAAAACAAAAAAATAAACAGTAATTCCAACACAAGGCGTATTTCTAGCTTGTCTAGTCCTCTACATGAGCGTGTTCCGTCGGAATTTCTTGTATCTTTCATCCTTGGGGTCTATTTTTAACCCCATGCTCTCAAATAATTTTAGTTGCGAAATAAAACCCATATTTGGATCCACATATGGTCGCGCCAAGTACACGTGGTCATACGCCTGTTCAAAGGATATCTGAGAGGAACGTATAATAGCCATGTTGGTGTTTTTCACTTTAAGTTTATGTTGTGGCATTCTTAGACACCTACACCTAAAATGTATTGGTTTCGATATATGCTATGTATCCAATTGCCTTGCATACAGATGCACAACACCAACACGTGCGTAATAACTATATCTTATTTGTAATAACTATTCCCTTAATTCCCCAAAGGGAAGGTTAAAGATGGTTATTACAGTCGTTATTGCAAATGAATAGCTGTCAACGACCATGAAAGAAATCATGGTTGGCTTAGTCAACCCTATAAAATGAAGAAAAACAAATGGTAGTTACTATAGACTGGGAGTGAAATCAACATCGAGAGGATGCTTAGAAATAAGTCTAATAACTAGAAAGCAGAATGTGAAGAAAATAAGAGAAAAGAGTAAGAGATGGTATATCAAAGATAAATTATGCGGGACAGGAAAGGTGTAACTTTATGGGATTATAATAATAGCATGATATAGTATGATATAATATGATATGGTATAATATCTTATGTGACTAGAGTGTAAGTACATTGTGATTATGGAATTATACCAATAACATGATGTAGATATTAATGTGCTTTTAACTAGCGTAGATGATTAGCTAATCTGATGTATTTACGTATGCCCTGATAATAGAAAAAGTGGGAAGGTGGCAGAGATGTAGTAGAGTCATACCTGTAGATCGGCCATTACGTAAGCAATACAAAAGGCAGCACTTCTCGATACACCATATTGGCAATGTACAAGCACACTCCCGGCTTGTCGCCCACGGTGAATAAAGTCGATGCAGTCAGGAAAATAGCTTAGAATATCTTGCTTGTCTGTGTCGAGGCATGTGATTGTTTTGTATTCATATTCCTGCGCAGCGGGTGGGAATACGCGAGGGGGTGAGAAAGATAATAGATATACTTATGTTTATCTATATATGTATGTATGTGGGCAAACGGAGTGAGAGAACGATAGTTGGATTGAAAGTAAAACAACACAAAGAATACATTGAGAAGATATCTTTCCATACTATAACTCTGCATGTCTCTGCCTCTCTACAAATACAATCATCCTATGAATCAACACTAGGCTACATGTGTGCAAGTAGCTATATTAAAAACAATGGTGATAGATAAACCAAAATAAAATAAAATAAGTAATGGTAGGGACGGGGTACAATAACTAATGTACTCAACAAACATCATCTACTATATTAGTATTAAAAACTGCTACGCAAGCTCTTAATTACAAGTTGTGTATATATTTATAAGTCTATGTGATTATGACCAATAGAAATCGCAATATATTCGTCAAGACATATGTATGTGTTACTGTAATTCTCTCCCCTTTTTCCCTCTTTCTTTTCTTCTTTTCTCTCTCTTTATCCAACTATACAACACCATACACTCCGCTATAACACGTACACATATACAGCATGAATATATATAGGATACTACATACCCCGGGGTAAAACTGCTGCAACATAGCCCCAGTGATCAATATATGAGTTATACCATGACTCTTCAACCATTGCTGGTCCTTAGCCGCACTGTACAGAGGTAATACAAAGTATATTAGGTTAGATACATATATGTCTTAATTTCTAGCCATCAATGTTATGTTTATTTACACTTATTCTCTTTCTCTACTCTATACAGAATACTCATTTAGACTTTACATCATATTTAAACACTATTCTATCATTAAATTCGTATCTAAATGTATATTTAGATATAGATATAAAGACTTAGCTACAGACCAAACTCCAGTCCTGTTTCATATCACTATATAAATAAATAGGTACTTGATTGTATTCTTTAACCTTTAACACAGTTGATATGTAATCATATAGTATCGGGTTATATAACTATAACAATAACCATAATCCTGACATATATGGTTATAGATAAAGGGGATCATTGGATATAACCACTTAGAGAAGTGTGATTGGATAGATAAAATGTTTAGAAAAAACAAAATAAAATGCATTTACATAGTAGTCTACCCTATCTTATATTTAGCTAATGTTATCATTAAGTGCATTCTTGTTGGATTGGTCCCGGCCTAGGAACAGTAATTGTATGACCTAGGTGTATAATTATATTTAATGACCGCTACTTCTTGTAACCATTTCTCTTGTATATACTTGGTAAAATATAGGCCTATCTAAGTACATGTAGGCATGCATAGACACATAGATATATAGATAAATACACATATATACACAAATGCATGCATGCATACACAAGGATTAGTAGATTGTATATTTACGTATGTTAATAGTAGTATATAAAGAGATGAGGCTGTGCATAAAGCGATGTAGCAAGAACAAAGATCAAAATGACTGGCAGATGAAGGGTGCTACTAACCTAACTCCACCAATCCAAAGTCTCGGACATATATCAATTTCTTGTACCTCACTGTGACCCTAGAGATGGATTTAAAATAGAGGAATAAGCCGCCCCATAGAGCTAGGGATAGGATATTTAATTGCTTGCTACTCTATGTATACGGTATATAGCATACCTATATGTTCACATATATACATTGCTTCACCCGCCCACCACCACCCTTTCTCTCTATATATAACAAGTATCATCATTGGTCCACTATCACTACTATATACTCCAATCATTCTCTCACTCATATTTCCAATCCCACTTCCTAGGTTCCGGATTCCTTCTCAATTATTCATTTTATAGCATGCATTATTTTTTTCTTTGAATTTCTCTGCCATCTACTGTATGTATGGCTAATGGCAAGAAATAAGCAAAATAAAAATAAAAATAAAAATACAAAGTAAGTAAGAGGAAAAAAAGGTATAACTATATATAACTGATATATATACATAGCCTAAAGAGAAAAAGACGAAAGATACAGTAAGCAATGGTAAATATAATATAGTGTTACAGTAGAAAAGAGGGTGAAAAATAGAGAAGGTGAAATATATATATATAATATATTGAGAAATAGAAAGAATCGCATACATTTTCATCATCGCTGTCCTTTTTGTTGTCGTTTTCAACCGTATCAGGGCCATCCCAAGTATCAAGCCAGTCATCCATACTCTACTTTACTATATGTGCGATATAGATATATTATTTTTAAATATCTGCAGGGAATGCTTGATTAACACCATCAATAATAATAAAAATGTGATGAAAGAAAAGAAACTTCAAAAGAGAAACCCTTTGATATAAAAAACCATAACGATGGTGATAAAGAAGACATAAAATATACCTATTAGCTAATAGTGTAGGACCAGTTAATATATAAAACTATAAATACACAGCCATATATATTGGAAATAGGCGTATATATAGACATATTTATATAGCCATGAAAAAATAATTGTACACAAAAATAAAGGCATATGCAGCCACATATACTGGGACTTCCACAAGAACAGTTTGTTAGACAATGCTTATATACCTAGATCTATTACCACTAAATAATATCATTAGGTGAACAGACTATATTATAAAAAGAACTCAATACTCCAATTAAAAATATACACTCAAAGTATAATTATGTACAAAATATTGATAACGGTTAACTAAAAAGATACTGCGCAACTATTCATTTTACATTTGGCAATCAAGCAATGCTTTGCACTAAAAAAAGACAAAAAAAAACAAACAAAAAAAACAATGTATATATCTGTATATTAAAATAAAAATCTCATTCTCTCTGCCTCCCTTTTGATATATCCTCTCATAGCCACACACATCACATTTTCCCTAAAAACAAACACCCGTACCATCAGTCATTACCACCCCTTCCCCTTCCTTCCCTTGTACCCAACATTCATTTCCTTCACTCCTTTTAAACTCTATCATAACAAGCATACATGCATTAAAATAGAAAATTCAAAGAGTGCTAACCTTGCCACCCTCACGTTATACGTTGCCACTTAATAATAATCTTATCCATGAAGCCTAGTTCTGGGTAGAAACACGAGCCACAATAGGGATTATGTTTTCTTTTTTAATGTTTATGTTTATAAAAAGGTCTGCAGTATTTTGTTAGCTTTCAGTGGAATATAACAATCAATAACACTAACACATTATTATTATTTTTTCCCTATAATCTTCCCATTCTTTCTAACCTAAAACATTTGCTTATAGTTATTTCTCCAGCATTATAGTGTGCTATAAATACTATATAGTGTGTTTGCAGCTATTTTTCCAGCATTATAGTGTGCTATCTATACTATATAGTGTGTTGCTACATAAATATATAAATATATAAATATATAAATATATGTTGTTCATGTATATAATACATATACTGTTATGATGTTAAATATACTATTTTATTTGAGCCCTAGTTTGCCCTATATCCCAACTTAAAATGCTTAGGTATGTCTACGTCACTATGACGGCGTAATTTCTTTGTGAATAGGGAGATTCCCTAACGTAATTACTATTTAAATTTTATTAAAATGACGAAATATATCATGATTACTCCCCATTTCTTATTGAAACTTTGGATATATATACTTTTTTTTTTGGAATAATCAAAAAATGATGTATAAAATGATGTGTGATGCCACAGATCGGCTTGAAGTGGACATATAGGCTACATTTAGGTTGATATTTTTAACCTAAAAAATTTGCATTTTTTTCTTTTCATTTTTTCATTATTGTAAAATATTATCCATATATAGTTCATTTTTTTCTTACTTGAATAATTAAAAATCATCATAGCTAGCTTACATAGGGATATAAATATGTCAATAAAAGCATTACACCCTCCTAGTGGTAGCCACTGCATTATTAACATTAAATACTGATGTCCAATAAAATCCGCAGAGTTCCTTGCCTCAATTTTGATATTTTTTTTTAAAAAAACTTCTAATTTTATTATATTATTCAATATCTACAATATTGAGATAAGAGCCTGCTTTAAATTTTGTATTTTTCTTGCTATCAAAGCATAAAAATTTGTTGGATTTATTGAAGAACATCCAACGATCCCCATTAGATCGTTCAAGTTTCGAACCAAATTCTGATCTATTCTACAGAATGGTGTATTATGATTAGATATTAGTTTAAATCTATCCCATCCAATCATAAAGCTACCAATGCGTTATGATTAGTGGCTTATTTTGCACTCGAATGGCAGTGCACGTGCACACCGGTTCACAGTGTATCCCCTTTTAATTTAGCTGAAGGTTAATTGCAGTTTATACAGTGCAGGAGTCGTTGAAGTTATAGTTTATCTATATCTATTAGTCCTTCTTAAGAGTAAACTACGACAGTAAAATGGTTACCTTTATGTGTGATGGCTGCTCCGAGTCACTCAAGAAAAATAAAGTGGATTCACATTATGCCTGTCGCAATGCCACACTCTCCTGCATTGACTGCAACAAAACCTTCACCAAGCAGACATATGCGGCACATACCTCCTGTGTAACTGAAGCTGAGCGCTACCAGGTAATTACATCATTATCACTGTTTAGGATATACCGCGTCTGCAACTCCTATATCATGTCTTACTTTTTCTTTCGTGTTGTCCTTCTTATTGTTTATTCTTTACCTTTATCTTTTTTCTTTTTTTCACACTTTTTGTTAATCCTGTGAAATATGTCTATATGTATTTTCTGGAAGTGGTTTTATGTCCCTATCTGCCTTAGGTTAACCCGGCTCAAAATCCAATGCTTCAGCACCTTCTGTTGCTAGCGCTTGTATTATTGCTTTTTTCCTGTTCAATATATCAACAATTTTTGTACGACCAATATTTATAGATCTTTGGAGTGATAAGGAGACACACAAAATACCAAGAGATATGGGCATTGTGTGAACTACTTACTAGATTGGGGTATTTTAAAAAGGGAATTATATTTTATGTATAGAATAAATCATATACTGTGCAGTTTATTTGTTTCGATGTTCACCATTGAATTCATAATATCAGGGTGCACTATATAAAGGATTATCCAGCAAGCAAGTAAAGAAGCAAAGTCAACAGCAGTCTTGGTTGGAAAATGTTCGTGCTGCTCTGGAGAATGGCACTGCTACAGGTTAGTTTTTGATTGCATTTTTATATTTAATTTGTCACTGTTTCTACCTTTTCAATTTAGTTAGTCCATATAGGAATATTACTTGTAGTATCAATTTTCCTACTCATTTCTACTTAATATTTTTATTTATAAAAGAAAGGAAAAGTTAGGTATTTAGCTTTCTCTAAAAATAAGGCCTTTTTCAGATTCCAAGCTTCGCAATATTCTGGAGAAACTGGCGGACTATGAGAATATTCCAAGGAAGAAGGCCAAGTTCGTGAACTTCTGTGGCAATAGCATGGGGGTATGTTGTCCTTTGATGGCCTACTATGTATGCATATTCTGTTATTTCTTCTGCTAATACATATGTGTATAGATCCCTCGATGTACTGTGTGAATATTATTACAGTTCATTGTATGCATTAAAAACATGTGGTATACTGTGCATCATTGAGGTATTATAGTAAGATGTTTCAGAAGAACTAGGTGTACATGTGCTTATGTGCTTATATGTACACGAACATGATCTTAACATATAAAGTACTTGCTATTTTAATAAAAATTGCAATTCCCTGTTTGTACTTTTTTTAAAAGAGCACACTGTAGGCCTATATATGGCATGAGCCCTGGAACTCAGCTGGCCACAGCTTTCCATTCCTATTACCTCTTTCGTGGCTCGCTTTATTTCTCTTCTGCCTCAGCTTCCTTAACTCCATCCCGTTGTCTGCTTTTTTAACTATGAAAATACATGCATGTCAATCGTAAATATGAACAAATTATCAATATCACTAACATGTATACCACTTTGGTATTTATATAGGTGAGAGACACCAAATTGATTGAGCAAGTGTTTGATGAATACATTAACAAGGCATTTACCCAGCCTGAGAAGTAAGTACTTAAACATATTTTTGTTTTGCCATGAATGTGAATGTTTATATTGGTGCCTCTCTATATGTCTATACTACTGTATAGCTATAAGCTACGTTTTTTGCCATCTTTTCCTTTCATTGTGTTCCCTTTATCTATCTTTGTTTTTCTTCATTTCTTTACATGGGCATCATACAACATGGGCATGACTTTACTCGTACTCTCTATGCATATATGTATGTGTAATCGAACCTATCGTCACGGATGACCCCGTACATCATTCAACCTCCCCCACTCACTTCCTTCATTCTTTATCTATGTTTGTCAGGTTTTTTTATATGCTATTGAACTCGTGACTTGCATGATGTGTACTATCTAGTAGAGCCAATGCATCTATTTTTTTAACTGAGAGTGAGAAAACAGTGAGATAAATAAACAAAATGGAATGAGAAAGAGATGAAATAATCTAGCCGGAAAATGTAATAGCAAAGGATATGATGAGTTATGAAGTTAGCGAGGTTTTACTCTTCAAGTGCAGTTTAAGGTATATATAACAATCTTTCTTTTGATTAACAATCCGCTTCATTCCCTTCAGGGTTGAAGAAAAGGTAGTTCCCAAGAAAGAAACCAAGCCCGTGTCGTCTTCTTCAGAGAGTTCAAGTTCGGAATCCGAGAGTGAAGATGAGAAGTCCAAGGCAAAGAAGACAAAAAAGAATAAGAAAGTAACTAAAACGACAAAGAAAGAGTCATCTAGTTCAGATTCTGAGAGTGAGAGTGAGGAGGAGGAGCCTAAAAAGAAAAATGCTAAAATAGTAAAGGAGACAAAGAAAGGAAAGAAATCGGAAAAGAAGGTAAAGAAGGAGAGCTCTTCTGAAAGTGAAAGTGAAGAGGATAAACCTAAGGTGGAAAAGGAGACGAAGAAAGGAAAGAAATCGGAAAAGAAGGTAAAGAAAGAGAGCTCTTCTGAGAGTGAAAGTGAAGAGGAGAAGCCTAAGGTAGAAAAGGAGACGAAGAAAGGAAAGAAATCGGAAAAGAAGGTAAAGAAAGAGAGCTCTTCTGAGAGTGAGAGTGAAGAAGAGGAGCCTAAGAAGAAAAGGGCTAAGATAGAAAAAGAGACGAAAGGAAAGAAATCTGAAAAGAAGGTAAAGAAGGAGAGCTCTTCTGAGAGTGAGAGTGAGAGTGAATCAGATAGCGACAGTGATGAGAAAGAGTCTAATGAAGACAAGGCCAAGGTGGCAGTCAATGCGACAGGCAAAAAACTCAGAAACAGAAAGGCTGAGAGGCAGGCAACTGCCGATAAGAAAGCCAAACTTGAGGAGGAGAAAGAAAAAGCCAAAAAACGCAAAGCCGAAGATTCAGATTCAGATTCAGACGCTAGCCCTCCCGCTAAAAAAAAGAAGACCGATAAGAAGGAAAAGAAGGTAGCAGAGGTTAAAAAGAGCTTTGATTGGGAAGCTAAGATTCGTGCTGCTATTGAAACTGCTCCCAAGGGAGAGGGTGCTTCATACAAGAAAGTTCGCTCAGCTGTTGTCAAGGATTACTTGAAGACAATGGGGGAAAAGGGAATGACAAAGAAGCAGCTTAATAAGGTGTTTATTAAGAATATCGAAGGAAAAGCATTTTCCCTTAATGGAACCACCCTCAGTCTTGTTTAGGGATATGTTACCTAGTTTTGTATGTATGAATTTATGTTAAAAATGAAACCATGACGTGATCTTATACGCTATTAAATTTGGTACTATTTACAATTGTCTGTGTATAATAGATATATTGGAAATAAATGTTTCATACATTTGTTCACATTGAATTAGAAACGAACACAATCATCTATTTTTTAACAATAATAAACTAGATATAAATATTATGCATAGATTGCGATTTGGGTCCAAATGGGCATGTAAATGTATAGAATAAAAGTATGTCAGGCCCTATTTGTGGCATCCATTACATATTTAACGACTAGTAGGCCTATCTTTCAGAAAGAAGGGGAAAAAAAAGAGAAAATATTCCTCACTCCCCCCGCATATCTATTGTATCTTGGCCTGTCAAGTGATACAAAGTGGGTCAGAACGTACTATATAATAAGAGTCAGCAGTGAATGTCGATCAATCTTCAAATTATCCATGACTGCATATGCCATTGCTTAAACATACTAGTCATTATCTGCTCATGCAGTCCAAGATATTAAATTCTTCTGCGGAATATTTCCTGCCTCTGATGTAGGCTAAATACATAGAAGATTGATTGGCACTATCTATCCCATGGATTGGAATTACCAAAGAAGAGGGACAACGTTGCTCGTGCAGAAGGTATCAAATATCTTATTTTTAGAATATTGCATCACCATAATTCTTGTTTTTCGCCAAGATAGCAATATCTTTCCCTGTAGATTAACAAAAAACAAACAAACGTTTTGAAAACGTTCTAGCTGAAAACATCTGACAGATAGATCATCTTGGATTGCCATTAGCACTTATTTTCTGTAATAATAATACTGATAATAATATTAATATTGCTCGTAGCATTTATTTTCTGTAATGGCTTGAACATGAGTCATGCCATCATATGTTAAAACAATAATGCAATCTAACTACCAGACCACCAGCAACAATAAATATTATTCCAAAATGATTGTGATAGTAGTATGATATATTGCAACTCATCATTTTTCTACTCATGCATTGGCAGCAATAGCATATACTCCATTATGAGATTATTTGTTTATACCTTCATGACAATATAATATCAAAATAATATTTTAGATTTTAGTAGTGACTTAACAGGAAAAGTATAAGATAACTGGTAGCACTAACTTAGGCAACCAAGCTTGCAATGCAGCCAAATTAATGTCTTTGGTTATTGTACAATTAATACTCTAGTGCCAAAGATATCAACTCTAGGTAAAACAACCACCATTACACTATATAATATATGTAGTACAGTACAGTAGTATAAAGTATGACTTAATACTAGTTATTTAATACTTAATATACACAATATTAATAATTTTAGCTATTATGCAATAAATTTCTATCAGAAACTGTGTTAGTTCTATTGACTTGTACACAGCTTTTATACTCCATTTCATTGCCAGTGTTAACTTTCTAGTTAACACCAATGTTGTCAAGTTCAATAACTTTAATGGGGCCATCATAAATATTTATAATAGCTAATCCAACTCATGATAGATCACATATACCCACTAGAATTGTATGATTTCACTACAATACTTAAATATTATTATGTCCCTATTTAGATGGTGAATTAACCCATTTCCTCATTGATGTAATAGTGTTCGTATACTGCATACTATGACAAGAACCGATATATTTATGATAGAATGGTATTTGATTAACTGAAATAAAAGACATTATCCAAATAAACAATTATGCAATAAATCACTATGCAACAACCTATTGTCTTAAGCCATGATCAAGCTTTCCTATTCATCTGTGGTTTGGGATCTTGTTACACTCCCATCAGCTGTAATTTTAGAGAGTCAAAAGAAACAAAAACAGATCATTGCCACATTGATGCACCCATATGGATGTTTTCTCAGATACTATCCAGAGTATTTATTGCATATGGTTGTTGACTGTTTGGAATAGTCCAGGTCTGAATGGCTTGGCCAAACATTCAGCAACTTGATCTATGGATGAGACACTTCTGACTTCAATTTCATTATTGGTTACCACTTCCCTGATGTAATGAAAATGAACAGTAATATAGCGTATGTTTTTAGGAACACATGTCTTGTTGCATAGTCATATGGCACTCATGTTATCGCCATACAATGGCACTCTCCTAGTGTCAAAAAAAAAAACTGCATATGAGTATCATATGAGGTGGACGAGTCCAGGCTTGAAAACATGTCCTTGTTTGTCTGAATTTGTAGGCATTGACAGTTGTTCTGGAAACATGGGCACATCTAGGTAGCTGCACAGGTAAGCAGCTTTTATATCTAGTTGTTCTAAGTCATACCTGCAAGATCCTGCTATGCTCAGCTGGAGTTTAATGTTCACAAATGAGTACACAGAGCTCAAAATAATGTGGTAGTCCACATTCAATTTTTCTTTTAACCCCCGTGCTACAAGGTGTGGCTTGAATTCAACTTCTAATTGAGGGGTAGCCATAAGTGGGATGTATGTAGGGCCACCTCTTGTTGTTAAAGGGACATACTTTGATCTCTCCTGTGTATCAAATGGTCCTGCCACATGCTCTCCCATAAACTCAGGGAGGTCTATAGGCTGCATATTGGTGGCCAGAGTGGGGAACATGGCGGTGATGTGGGAGGACTCATCTCAGTTTTTCTTGTAACCCCTGTGCTACAAGGTGGGGCTTATAACACAGGGGGTATAAGAAAAACTGGACTATTACAATATTTTGAGCTCTGTGGGTTCATTTGTGAAGAATTAGACTCCAGCTGAGCATAGCAGGATCTCATGAGTATGACCTAGAACAACTAGACATAAAGGCTGCTTACCTACACAGCTACCTAGATGTGTCCAAGTTTCTAGGACAACCATCAATGCCTGCAAATGAAATTCAGACAAATGAGGACACGTTTTCAAGCCTGGACTCATCCACCTCACAGGATACTCAGATGCAGTTTTTTTTTTTGGTTTGTGTTTCCATATGTGTGGGCAGGGGTTCTTCACTATTTGATTTTTGTTTCTTCTATACTTTGCTTTATTGCCAGTGTTCAACATTCTAGTTAAAGCTAGGGTTGTTAAGTTCAATAACTTAACTGGAGCCAATCATAAATATTCATATTAGCCAATGCAATTCACAATAGGTCACAGAGACCTACTAGAATTGTCTGATCTTACCACAATAATTAAATATTATTATGTCTCTATTTAGATGGCGAATTAACTCATTTCCTCACTGATGTAATAGTGTTCATATACTGTATAGTATGACAAGAATCAATTTACTTATCATAGAATGTTATTTGATTAACTAAAATTAAAGATATTATCCAATTAAAAAAATGCAATAAATCACTATGTAACAACCCATTATCTTGAGCCACAATTGAACCTTCTTATTCATCTGTAATTAATGATCTTATAGCAATTCCTAAATAGCATTTAACTAACGAATACAGTAATGATGTGCTATATATAGTACAAAATAAACGAGCTTAACCAATTACTACCCTTATAATTTGGTTAGGCCAATCGTGTGAAGAGTTACAACTGATTTTTTATTACTAATTAAATCTAATGAATAGTTTTATGTGATTGTTTGGGTACAGCAATAATGTATCATATATAGTTAAAAATAAACCAACTCAACTAAATACTACATTACTAATTTGGTTAGGCCAATCACATGAAGAACTATAATTGATTTTACAATTACTAGATATATGTAATGAATAGTTTTATGTCATTGGAGTATAACTACATTATGACTATGTGAGAGAACAACAGCAATAGTTATAAAATGATGTACAACAATAATACAACACATAAAGTAATGCATTATACTATTAGATTGTAACTATACTATGACTATATGTGAGTAGAATAATAATACAATATAAAATGATATACCATTATTAGATTATAGCTATACTATCCTTATATAGGAGTACAATATTAATACAATATAAAATAATGTATCATAATATGAGATAGTAAATATACTATAATTGTATGGGAGTAGAACAATAATACAATATAAAGTAATGTATTATACTGTTAGGTTAGATTGCAATTATATCATAACTATATATGAGTACAGCAATAGCATAACATTGTTAGCATATACATACACTATAGCATGCAGACCATAAACATAAACATATCTTGAATTACATTCAGTACACTCACCCTGCCAAATTACATATTATAATACATACAACACAACCTTTTCTATACCAGTATTGGTGTTGTATAATTCATGCAGGCCCATACAAATATGAGTGACACCCACCAAAGTTGTCTTCCTGGTGCTGGGGAAAACTGATTTCCCAAAAGCTGGAATCCCTCAGGTTGCTAGAGCACTCATGAGTGGTATGGCTGATTCCTGGATGGTCAGAATGGAACTGACAAAAATGGTACCAGTTGTATTGATGATGTTGTACCTCTCTTGACTCTCTATCATCATGAATGATTGTAGGAAGCTAGAAGAATATTAGCAGGAGAAAAACCCTTATTTCTCTATTCAACTTTGCTATCAAAATCCAAATGGGTAAACATTGAGAAGAGGATGTTCCAGGTCATTAAGGAATTCAACATGGCCTTCATGTTGTTCAAATGTATATATATATAATAGCAGCCTTTTAATCTTATGCAGTAAAATTGTAAAAGGGTGTATGCTTTAGTGATATTATCCACTGGGCATTATAATTGGGCTTAGGTGATCCATTAGCACCAATTAAATTTAAAGCTCAAGGTTTTCTGGTAACCATTTTCTGTTAGTTCCTGGCCACCTTAATTTGATCAACAATTTCCTACACTAACCATCCCTAAAAAGCACATATGTAAATAAATACTCAATGTACACCACTTGTTAACCATCAGGAAGCTCAAAAGGAACTATGCATCTTGTCTTGGAGAAGTTTTCCTCTATTTTTTTTTTCTGTTATTCTTCTAATAAAAGGCAAGCAATTTAAACTATTCAAGCATGCTAGATATATTGCTTGAAATAATGCATTGCAATATAATGGTGAAATGCAAAAGCTAAATGCTGGACGCAGTCACATGGGCCTTACCAATATAGGATGACAATTCAAGTCTCAGTATGAGCATACTTTTCATTCCACCTTGGTATTTAAGTATTATTTATTACTTTTAACTTTGGCTTGGTTAATAGGAGGATGTACCAGACCAATCCCAGATTCTGTTTACCAGTTCCCTAGTTTCCCAAGGAGGTCAGCATTTTCATGTGTAGTAATGTTAACCACAGACAAACTAATGCATCGTTCAGCCACGATTTAAAAACACGGTCAGCCCTGACAATAAATGAAAAAAAGAAATGTTTTCCATGGTTGCGTAGAAGGAACGCTGTCATACGCAGAATGGTCTGAAACCATTATTGCGTATATGTGAGTCTCTGGATATCTCTATAATATGCTCAACATATGCACTAATGGTCTCAGACCTTTTGTAAGACAGTGTTCAAAAAATGTGGCTTAACGATGCTTAGTTTGTCCGTGGTTAACGTTACTCCAATATATGAAAATTCAAACCTCCTAAGGGAACTGTCTCAATCAACACGATTTCACTGGGCTCATTTTGGTTTTAAAAATCCAAAAAAAATCTTAAAAAGTCGCATGTGCCGACCAGTTAATTGTCATTATCATTCCAGAGCTAATAGAAAATACGCTAAAGAATGTTCATTAGTGGTTCCAAATCAGGCGTAAATCTCTTTTACCTGTATCTTTGCAAATAGATACTCGAAATTCTGTAATGATGCTGAATAAAGAGTATACAGCTTTTATTCTCAACTCTCCAATTGCTATGGTCGGCTGCCAACCTGTTATTTTGTATTAAAGTCTTACATCTGTATTTTAAATGAGTAAATTCTTATCATTAGTATCCTGTATCACGAATAGTCTTTCTCAACACAACCTCATTTGGATACCCTAATAAAATGCAGTTCATGCTTGCTTCATCGTAAAACTTGAATGACTATAGATACTATGATAAATAATACGTGTGACAGAATACGGTTTTTTCCAATAATAAGATTTGCAAGCAGTGTTTAAAATAAAATGACTTCATTTATCTAGATTCTTTTTCCTTCATCATTATTATTGCAAAGTTCATTTATTATAAATTGTACTAAGAACTACTAATAAAGCAACAAATTTCTTTGACTATAACTTAAGATGTGATCCTGAAACAATGTCATCTATAATTACAATATCCTATTACCTTATGAGCTAGTGAACGAGCTGTAAAATACACTAGTAGACAAGGTGCTATTAATAATTGTGAAGTTTTAAAAAGAAAATCGCATCATAGGCCTGTAACACTAAGTACCCATGTTAACATGAATATAAATATCTTGGTACACTTTAACGTGATTATGTGTATAAAGTGTGACCTCGTAGAATACTTGCAGACAAACAAGTTTTAGGAATAGTCCAAAAAAAAAAAGTGCAGAGTAAAACAAGGTCTTGACACAAATATTAACACACATATTTCTAGGAGCATGTTATATTGTGCTACAAAAATGTAAAAGTATTTCAATGAATACTATACTAAAAGGTAGAATCATTCAAAATTTAAGGCCTGAACATGATCATTCAAAAATCAGTGGTGTCCGTTCATACCGACATTCATGCATAATTTGACCTAATTCAACGTCCTAACTATATAAAATGTGTATATCAACAGTGAAATTGAGCATATCGGCACAAAAATACTGGCCCAGAATATTACAACGACATTCCGAGGAATAAAGCAACGCAGTAGTAAGTCGTTACCATCTTCCGTTGTCACCTGTAAAAAATGAAATATTGTTAGTCAAGCGTGAAGACCAATCGCCAACGTTTTAGGGTCGATTAAAGATGGTATGTGTATTAGCTGCTGTGCTTTGTGTGAGGCTGATTAATACAGACATGGTCACCCTATTAATTACAAATTGCTTGGTCCGTAACACAAATGACGCTAACAAAATACTAGTAAGATCAAGAGCACGTATGTATAAACACTGAACTAAATACATCTACAAGGCAGTTATAACTTCTTCAGCCTCAATCCAAACAGTACTATCATAACTAATATTCCCAAGTAAAACGACCTTTACCCTGTAAAAGAAAATGCGGATACATTATAGATATAAACACCATTTTCTATGTATTATAAAATTCCCGTGTACTCAATTCCTTTTAAAACATAAACAAAGTAAAAAGTGACTAAAAATCAGTTCGAATTAGGTCATAGTATGTATATACCTGCCAAATAGAAGACATTATCACACCTGCAGAAATCTCTACTGCATAAGATGGGAATATGCCGATAATGTATTATTTCTGTGAAGGAATAGGCAACCCGTTAGTTGCTTAGCAATGGTAAAAGGTGTTGTGTACTGCTCTATCACTATGGCCTACTCTGTCTATCCAATCAAATATATTCTTATAAAGCTATACTTCTTACCGCGCCAATACCATCCAGTTATCAAATTTAAGTACCCAATTATGGCACAGAGAAAATTAACGTCGCTAAGAGAGTATACTAGAGGAATACAAATAATACCTTATATGTATGTACCTGCAAAAACATAATAGACAGTGTGTGATAATTCATTAAAAGTGATCACTTGCACTTGTTCCTAAATACTTCAATTGCGGATTATTATCGTTTTCAAATTTTTTTTTTTCATAAATGCATGTTCAAACACATTTATGATTTAATAAATTGAATACCAAAGCACTTTCCCAACTACACACTACGTAGGCATAAAATGGCAAACATACTTGTTAGTAATATCTTCATTAGCTAGTGGAGATATGGTTTGGTTGACTTTCGTTAGGTTCGCTGGAGTATTGTTACAGAACATGTTAAGAAAATCACTCATTAGGTCAGAGTTATTAGCACTTGATGGTGAAGCCATAGGAGCCATAGGAGAGGTAAGAAGGGATCGCATCTCCTCGGAAAATGAACTATGTAGAAGACTTTCAAGCTCAGGTTGGCTTAGGTTTAGTTTGTCCAGTGAATTACTGGCGTTCTGAAAGTATAATAGTCATAATAGTTATAATAGGTGCTAGTAACTATAAACTTTTATAAATATAAATAGGTAAGATCACTTAAGCAAGGAAATATAGAAAGAGAGAGAGAAAGAGAGAAAGCAAACATTGAAGTTCTTCAAAAAAAAAAAAAAAAAAAAAAAAA
>NAOQ01000403.1:0-10434 GCA_002751075.1 Ichthyophonus hoferi
ATACATACATACATACATACATACATACATACATACATACATACATACATACATACATACACACATACATACATACATACATATTTTCCATTATTTCTCTTTTATGTGATATCTGCCTTTACCTCCTCTCCTCTCCTACTTCTACATTTTCCAGGGGCTAGCCTACATAGGAGAGTACATATGAGCCCACATAGTTCCCCATTTACATTATATATATCTATATTTATCTTTCCATATATAGCTTTATCCCAACTCTAACCCAATCAGATCAAGGGGTCTGCGTCAGACGCTATCGCCGTCACCTAGCTCGGATTGGCCTAAATGCCTTTCTCCGCATGATATTGGTTGATCGGTTTGTACATGGTGACCTACACCCAGGAAATATCCTAGTGAGGGGGGGTCCGACCAACCATGGACCCCCCCAGTTAATATTCCTAGATGCAGGTATAGTTATAGCGCTTAGTAAGAGGGATGGGGCCAATTTCTATGATCTGTTTGATGCCATAATAAGGAACGATGGACAGGTATGTATGTATATATGTATATATGTATGTATGTATATATGTACGTATGTGTGTGTATGTATATACGTATGTATGTATGTGTGTATGTATGTAGGTATTTATATACGTATGTATATATGTATGTATGTATTTATGTATATATGTATGTATGTATGTATATATGTATATATGTATGTATTTATTTATTCATTGATATAAACTGTGTGTGGTTGGCCCGTAGTTACACTTTCACTGGTATGTGATATATGCCTTTAACCATTGGTCACCCATCTGATTGTCTCCTCCACTCATTTTCACATTATAATATGTATGGCCCTATCCTATGGGTTATTTATAATTAGGTCCATAAATAGAGCTTAATCTCATTTCGGTCGCTCCTTTATTGCTTGTAATGCAAGATACTCTATTAATTTATGCCTGATTA
The DNA here is from genome assembly GCA_002751075.1 of Ichthyophonus hoferi. NCBI lineage: Eukaryota > Ichthyosporea > Ichthyophonida > Ichthyophonidae > Ichthyophonus > Ichthyophonus hoferi. The sequence goes on from NAOQ01000403.1 coordinate 949, forward strand.
TATATTAATCTATGATTACTGTGATTTCTTGCCTTTTATGGAAGCATTAGGATAAATAGGTTTTCCTATTGGTGGGACCGCCTAATACGACTTTTATGTGCCCTAATATGGCAATTTCCAGTGTCATCAAAACCCAAATTGGCAACTTCTTTCCGCATAATGGATTTATTCCTAATTTTAATTAGTGTGACTCGATCTGATTGAGTGCCACGCTCTGTATGATTAACTTTACTCTGCATATTATTGGTCGATGTTTAATATGAACTAATTAATAAATACTAATGATTGCATGGTAGTATGGTGATCTTGGCCAATAGGAGCTAACCCTTCTATAACCTCTTCATTCAATCAGTCGGCAGGAATGCTTATGATTCAGAATGCACGTGAGCATGAATGCAAGGACCCTGAGGCCTTCTCCTTGGCCATTGGCGGACTGGTTGCTAAGGTCCATAGCAAATCATTTTCCATGGCGGTGGTTGATGTGGGTGCCATCATGAGCAAGGTGTTGTCTTTAGTGCGTGATTATAAGGTATATAGTAGCATGATACACTCTATACCCTACTGAAGGCTATACCTGGGAGGCCAATCTAACCAATCAAACTCTTCTCTAATTAAGCATATGCCAGTGCTCACATTGTGGTATATTCTGCACTTCATATACATGCCCCCTGTCATATAATACATCATCTTATATCTATTTATATCTAGCCAATATGTCCATCCAATGGCCTCTTGCGTGATAAACCAACCTTTGCTTGTTTATTGGTAGATGTTTTTTACGATCTCATGACAGCCTCCTCTCATTATTCCTTTATCTGGCTTGACTCTCCTGTATTTGCATTGATTTTAAAGCTAATTTATAAATGGTTGTAGTGCTTTGACACGCCTCATGAGAGAGTAAGTTATCATGCTCATACTGCCATATGATTAGCTATGTAGACTAATGTAATTATTGTAATTAACGTCTTGCCATTATAATACTAATATATAGGTACTATATTCCTCTACTCACTGGTCTATCTATTGGCAGGTCCTGATCGAGGCTAACTATGCTTCTCTCGTATTGGGTGTGGTAGTCATTGAAGGGCTTGGAAGATCTCTCGACCCCTCATTGGATATCATAAAAGCTTCTATTCCTATCCTTGCCCTGGCTAGAATCGAATATTATATGGAATCATTAGCGTGTAATGACACTAAGACCGACACTGATGATATACGAGATTGGACGTGGACCATGTTTAATAGTTACAATGGATTAGCCTTATAGTATCTTCATAAATATGTGACAACATTTTGTTTTTTCTGAATGAATGCAATGTTTGCTCCTCTTCACGTTTTTTCCTAATGAAGCCTAATTAGTTATTTAATTTATTTCATAAAAATGCCCTGTCTATGAGTGGCTTTATTTTTTATTACGCCCCATAATGAAATATTCTATGAGGGAACTTAAATTTACAGTACCTCAGCTATGATCTAGCGGCCCTTCTAGGGGGCCTTCTAGGGGGCCATATAAATAGGGTACGTTCCAGGAATAGATGAATCTATACTATGATTGGACTGCAATGTCACCCTTGTTGCTCTCCTTGATGAATAAACGAATTACATTTATCCTACTAATGATCATATGTACAGTCCTCTACCTGCTGTCAGACATATTAGGAGTTGTATTATTACTGATAGTTTAAACACTAAATAACATATCCTTAGTTACTTCAGTTTGTGTTGAAGTGTAATGGGTTTACTGGTCATGTTTCTAGTATAAGTATCATATAAGCCCGGTTTGATTTGGCTTGTCAGATAGATTTGGAGGTAACTTACAGTAATTACGCAATTACGTTCTAGAATTATTTTGCAGAAGTTCTGGAATCTTGAGTATACTGGACCAATCTTGAGATGTAAGGTACTGTGTAATTTTATTGCATTTAGACACAAAGCAAAGTCATCATGGAGCTGCTACTTGGTGACTCAATTAACAATCAATACACCATATCCAAACCTTACCTGATAAAAGCACCTATTTTTCTTTTACTAGCACAAGTCCATATCAAATTTATTGGTATCTTGGTATTAACCAGTTGCAAATGTGCCATGACTGTGTTTGAAGCCTTGTATGTTTTGTGTTGCTAATGAGGTCTATGGCTATGTAGGAATGCCAATTAGATGAACACTGGGTGTTGAAACTGTTAAACCTAATAGATAGATTTGTAGTACTACAATTAACTAATTTTTGAAATATAATTTCTTCTATTTATGTTAAAGAAGACAAAAAATAAAAATATATTTATTGAAATGGGACTGCCAATATAATCTTGTATAGGCTGTGACTTATATTGTGAAGCTCTGGAAATAAAATATTGCATGTCTTGAAAGTTAAAAGCAAAATAACACTTTCAGGCTGTTCCTTAAGATAAATGGATATGTATATCTATATTGCCATATAAATATATAATCCTATAACTACACAAGCCATCCAATCAATACATCTTCTCAATGATTGGATTGAACTTTTATTATTCTCCCTGAAAAATATGGAATACATATCTTTTTTGAGATCACTTGCTATATGTATAGGGATATGTATATAGCATACTGTCAGCTATCATTTAATGGCTGTTTTAATTAAATTTACTTTTCTAATCAGAGTGGGTAATAATCTTAATTACTACTTTCAACAAGCATTCTAGAGTTATAAGAGAAATAAAAAACCCTGTCTGACATCTCACGTCAGTAGGTCTATTTATACTTTATTTACATACACATGGTAAACACGCTAACACTAAAGTTAGATTGAAGCCACTTAATCAAATTAGTACAATCAAGACCCTATAGGAAGCCTAGTAATTAAGTGGTATTCCTTATAGGATAAACCCAATACATAACACTACCTCTGAAACTAACATTAATTAAAAATATATAACGTTTCAATTCAAACATGCATTATCACCCAAATACTTAACACATAAATATGTAATTTTACAATAAGGCTGTACTTGAACATAAACATTATGCCATGAGGAGCAGTCACTCAATCCACTCAGTTTGATGGCATTGTTCTATACTACACCAGTCAGCAACTTGGTACCAAAGTCCACAACATTAAAAGTGGTGTTTATATAGCCAAGGATTACCTCACTGTTGGCTACCTTTTATTTGGTGAAACACTGCCTCAAAGCAATGTGCTTTATCTGTGCCCCAAATATAATAGCTTCTGTCATAATGATAGAACTTTTGTTGTCACCATGGATGTGGGCTAGGAACTGGTTGTCCATGCCGAGTTTTTTAAAAAAAATTGCAAGCCAGATTGCTTTGGGTGCTGTATCCACCAGTATAAAGAATTCCACCTTGGTTGAGCTCATAGCAAGCAATGGTTACATGTGGGACTGCCACTGGATGAGGGCCCCATTGATTACACAGACCTGTCCTGATGTTGACCCAAGTTCTTTGTAGGACCCCATAAAATCTGAATCTGAATATGATTCCAACTTAGGGGTGCCTGGATGATAGACAGTGCCTATGTCAGGGTTATCTCTAATATATGCAAATATACTTAAATATGTAGAAGGCTTGCCCATCCAGGTCATCTTATACTGCTTACACGATTTGGACATGTAGTCTACATTATCTTGTGGATGAATCCTTGGACAGGCATAAAAAATCGTCAACATAGAAACAAACGATGAGCATAGGTCTGTTATCCCAGGGTATAAAGATACAGGCCTCTAAATGTGTAAGGTAAAGACCCATGCTCATCGTTTGTCTCTATGTTGACGATTTTTTATGTCTGTCCAAGGATCCATGAGATAGTGTAGACTTCATGTCCAAATTATGTAAACAGTATAGGATGACCCGGATGGGCAAGCCTTCCATATGTTTAATTTTGTCGGCTTTGGAAATATCTTGCTTGGATGATGGATCAATTGCAGTGCACATTGGGACATTTTGCCAATGAAAGGTTTTAAAGTTTTGGGGAGGGGGATCTCCCTAAAGGGTCTATAAACTTTCCTATGCCAGCTTCTATGCCAGGGGATCGTAAGAAGGAGTTACTCTTAACAGACAAGGCTGCCTAAATGGCAGACCTTAAGTTGCTTTTATAGTGCATGAGGTGTGCACGCCCAGACTTGGCATACTACAATAGGGTCTTTAGTCATTTTTCGAAGCAGATACATGTGGGGACATGTTGGGTCCATAACCCTGTCAGCTATCATTTAATAACTGTTTTAATTAACTCTACCTCCCTATCAGAGAGAGTAATAATCCTACCTACTTTCAAAAAGCACTCTAGAATTAGAAGAGAAATAAAACCCTTACCTTACGTCCCACGTCAGTAGGTCTATTTATACTTTATTTATGTACACATGGTCAGTACAATCAAGATCCTAAGGGAAGCCTAGTAATTAAGTGGTATAAAATAGCTAAAATTGATTTACCCAATTTTCAGTACAGTAAAAGTTGAAAATAAGTTAAAATAAATATGAAAATGAGCTATAGTTATCTTCCTGTGTAGCTAGCTCTAAGGCTGTCTTGAGCAAGAGACTAATAGTATGTTCCCTAAATGATTGGTGGAAGGCCTGTAATATTCACCCCTGGAATGATGGAATAACCTTTGCAATCTTTAATCAGAAGCCATTCAATAATTCCAGCCAATGATTGATTGCTATAGTTTACGATTTTAGGCACAGAGGATGCATTAAATATCTTATAGTTTTTTATTGTTTTCTAAGTAGACTTGCGTATGCACACTAATGCCTAGTATAAACAGAAAAAATATAAACCTCATCCAAAAAAAAAAAAAAAAAATTACTCCCTTTCTTCTAGTACACTGCAATTGAAAATTAAATAAAAATAATTACGGAAATGGACTATAGCTATCTATCTTCACATGGCCCCATAACCATTTTTAACATGACTATTCAACATATTCAGCCAATGATTGGTTTGGGTGGGTATGATCCAGTTCATTAAACATGGAATAAGAATTATTTGTTTTGCAGTCGTTTGCTAAATAAAGTGGTATATGTGCATAAATAATTTGTATAATAATATAAGCACACCAGCTATCAACGCCTTCTCAAATAGTCAACTACACAGCTTATCTATATGGTTATAGAAGACAGTAATTAGGGAAACAAAATGTGAAATTTTATGAAGATGGTCAACAGAAATCTCAATGTGGAAATAAATACTATAGTTATTCTATGTATCCAGTAATTTTATTCAGTAAGTTAATTTAATGATTGGCGTAGAATATTTATAGTATGACATAAAATATATCTACCAATACTGTGTTTGTATTGTCTCCAAACAATCGATTTATTGGCTATGTGGTTATGGAATGGGAATGCCCTATCTTGTAAGCGTTAAGAGCCCCCGATCTGAAAGCTTGCCAAGAAGAGTCGATAGGGAATAAAGTCAATGCATAATTTTATAAATTCATTTGTATCTACGTTGTTAGCCTTTTTAAGCCACTAAACCAATCAACAGAGTTCATACAAAACATCTTTGCATCCTCTAGCACATTTACTAAGTCTTCCACCTGCAATATTACCTCAAATTATAAAGCAATGAAGATCCTTGTGGAGTATTTGAGCACCTATGCTGTCAAATCTTTTTTTCAGGTATTTTCCATCTTTCAGGCTCAGGCCCAGGAGTCAAGTAATACACCAACCAGCTCTATGTCGATATTGAATCTATAGAAAGAGAGAAGGCAGTTTCCCTTTTTGCCAACAAGGATCCTATGGAAATGTTGACCTTGCTGATGCCAGTGGCATTTAAAAAATAACCTTTAAACAAACTAAAACCAAGTTGATTAGAAGAGAAAAAAACGGGTCAAGCTCTGCATAGAATCTTCACAAAACCTGAGAGCAAAGTAGCTAACAAAAACCCGAACATGACCCAAATTGAGAATAAAATCCCTTCTCTTCCAGGCCCTTAGCTTAACATGTAATTCTAAAAAGGTAGTGAAACTCATTGAAGAGATCACTATTAACAGTGAGGTTAGCACCAGGACAGTATATAAGGCTACTGCTTGCCTGTGTGCAACCATTTGTGGGGAGTGAGATTGCACAAAAACAAGGAATATACTATAAGTACTTCTTTTGAATTTTAATGCCATCTTTGAGAGTTACTCCACCTCCCAAGTCCTTAAAGAGGAAGTGCTTCAAGAATCTTCTTGAAATACTTTCCAAATCTGCAGCCAAATCAACTACCAGTCCACTGATAAAAATCTTTAATGATGCAGGTTGTTGCCATTGATACTGGTCAATTATGCATTGTAAATTAATCAATCTGGTTTTATTTTTAAAAAATACTTGGTGTTAATTTTATGTCTCTTAAGATAAACACAAGAAAGCATTGTTTGTAAATTAAGAAATACATACAATAGATTTTTTTTTTAAACAAACCGAGTCTCTTTTCCGTTTTTGAAAACACAGAGTACCACAAAATAAAAACTATTCATTTACCATAGTGAGTTTTATTTATAAACGTTTCTTAAACAAAACTCTCTGGTCCTAGTACAATATACATAATGATATATAGATAAAACCAAAACACACTCAGTTGATCTCAAATCATAAAGATTTTAAAAATGAACCAATGCATGTGTAATGTGCCGTTTATAATTGATAAATTCTTATATTTTTCCCCATTCCCGTCTGAAAGACCATTTTCATGTAGGAAAATTATTAAGAAAATAACAATAAACGATTAACTTGCAGCTAGTGGTGGCCACCTAGTTATATATGAAGGACTGACCCTGCATAGTAGTGTAGTCTGGTTGCTAAGAGAATAGCATATAGCTTTAATGAATATATTCCTTATTTGAAATAACAGAAGTGTATGGAAATGGATATCAGAAGAGTAGATGGAGACACTGCTGTTCCTTTTAACAACGTTTAATCGTTGATAGAATAAAATATTTATTACATAATCTGATACATAAAAACCAGGTCTAGTATAAGTTATATATATATATATATATGTATGATAAGATCTAAAGGAAGAAAAAAGAAGAATATTATATTCATGTACGCATTGCCAAAACACACGGATAGAGGCATATACGTAAAGGTACGGATATGCATATATGCGGCCATGATATAGACTAGGAATCACAAAGTAGGTGTTTTATTTCATTCATTAACCTATCTTTTAATCACAATAAATATAACCGCCAATAACAAACTTAAAATAAAATATTGAATCTACAGCTCATCACCTCACTGGAGAAAATAAAAGGATAAGTCTAAATATAGTAAAGGTCTGCTAAGAGTAGTGTAGGTGACATAGGAAACATAAGATATACAAAGGCAGCATTGGTGGCTCCCTCCCTCATCCTCCCCTTATGCCTTCTCACCCTTCCCCTTCTTCATATACAACACCTCTGTCCTAATCACATGCTTGAATCCCTTGGTTACCGCACTACCTTCATGCACTAAGCTACCCATGCTATATCCATGAGGGAATACCATGATGTTACCCATTTTCGGCCTGATCCCGCGAGCATCCAAACGCACCTCTCCCTTTCCTTCTCCTTCTTTATCAACCGCAGTGTTGAAAAATGTAGTTGCCCCACCCTCAAAGTCATCATTGAGGTAGAAAAGGAAGGTCATTTGAGACCATTGATCACCTGTGGCATCATACACATACTTACCATCCTTTATCCCACTGGCAGGCCAGGCCCCATCTATATGAGGGCGATAGACATTACCCTGATCATAGCGATACAGCCTGAATCTAGCATTGATCCCAGTCAAGGCACATCCTGCAATCTCCTGGTGAAGGTGTGGTCGCACACGCTCAAACAAAGGATATAGGAAGGAATCGTCGGCTAGCCATACACAACCCACTGCCCTATCCCCTTGGGAAGAGGTCCTGGACGCACTGTTAGTTGCATCTACCGTGCCAAAGGAATAATCAACATCAGAGGTATAACCCATGGCATTAGAAAGGGCTATAATCTGTTGGCATTCAAGTGGAGAGAGAACCCCGGTAAGGCAGATGGCACCCTTAATAAAAGGACATTCTACACGGCCTACAGTATCTTTAGTGTATGCAGGGTCAAGCTTGATGGTATTAGGAGCGGCAACAAAAATGGGTGCACCAGTGTTGGTAGGGATGTTGCGGCCAGCAGTAGTTGGCTCGTGTTCTATAGTATGGAAGGTATTAGCATAGTCTGAAGGTTGGGGGAGAGGGAGAGGGGTGGCAGGAGGGGAACGGGGGTAAGCAGGAGGGGCCACCCAGTCAGGATGGCGACATATCTCAGCAAAGATGACCGGGTGCTCATCCACTACCATTGGGGCAGCATCTATAGCATCTGACCTGGTAGGCAGGCTAGTATCCTCTCCACTTTGGTCGGATGGTGGAGGAGAAGGACCTGGTACTGTCTTGGGTGTGGTAGCGTCTATAATGGCACATAATAGTCTAGCTGCCACCTTAGGATCAGTAGCCAGGTCAGCATATCTTACCCAGCGCTGAACCGACCCTAACTTAGGCACACTACCACTAACACCAAGAGCCGTGAGAAGTGTCAAAGTCTTCGCCCATTCTCCTGCTACAAAGGCCTCCGTAATACGTGCAGAAAGATGCTTCTTTTCTATGGTCATGCCTCCTGTAGTAACTATAGTCTTGGCGTTGGGTGCCTTGTACCCCTTGATACCGGCTAGGGTGGGTCTAAAGGGCTTCTTCTGGTATGTTTGGTTAATGTACCCGGTAGTGTTGGTAGGCTGTGGGTTGGCCGCTGCTGCTTTAGCCGCAAGCTTACGTTGACGCTTCATAGTTTTCCCCATGTTTATTGCTATTAGAATACCGAAAAACTATAAACTAAATAAAATAATATAATAAATCTAATACGCTCAAGTGCAATGCGCAGTAGCTATGGCTGGCACATGTACCAGGCTAAATATATGGCAATAGGATTGTCTATATTATTATATATATTAGATAGTATCCAATAGGATATGATGTTTAAAGCTACCCAACTTGTGTTTAACTTTTGTTTATCTGTCGAGATCCAATGAAGCCATTCATACTACATACGTAAAGAAATGTGTTAAGATAGGCATTTGTGAAAGAGTTTCGAGTTTCATGTAAGTTAGGCACTATACAAGGGTGGAAAAATCAGTGTAACTGGTGGTCAATTTTTCCTGTAATTGTAGTGTACATGTAAAGAAATCTTAAAAGCTTAATCTTTAATGAAGGATTGGGACCTCTGTCTCATCTATGGCTATTGCAGTCATAGGAGACTGGCCTATTTTTCATATTATTTTCAAAAAAAAAAATTTTTAATAGGTGTTTTTTTTTCACTATAAATCATATTAATCATCAATTAAAAATAAATTATAACATTTAGATATAATTTATCAAATAAATGTATAGGAATAAATTCTAAACTAGCTATGGAACCAACTTATTATGTAAAAATCAGTAAATTATATATAATATATACAAGATATATTGTACAGAACAGAAAAATATACATGCCCGGCT
>NAOQ01000403.1:10924-33910 GCA_002751075.1 Ichthyophonus hoferi
ATCGTAGTTCCCGCAATGAGTGAGCAACGATAATCATAGGTTTTCGGCAGCCTAAGAATCGACAGCTAATATTTTTTTGCCAGTAAGTATGTTGACATCGGTTAATAATAATATATATCGTTTATGCCACAAAAATATATTATCCTTATTTATTTTAGTTTTATTTACTGTAGTTTAGGATTCTAATATGTTCTTATAACTATATAGTGCTTCATTTTATGTACTAATGAATATATGCGCACTAAAAGGCTACTACAATATTAAATAACTTTTATAATATCAAAAGTAATTTATAAAGAATAAAGAAATGGTATCAAGGATGCCTGTAACATGGTTATCTAAGTACTCTATTGAAATTGTAATAAAGGAAATTGTTGGAAATACTTGAAGTAATTCGGTAGTAAAATGATTATATTTTGTATTAGAAATAGCTGGTATGTGTTGCGCTTATAATGAAGTTGTGGTGAATTCCTAACCATTAATTTCATATGTAATCACGGTTATGCTAAGAGCAATGTGGTTGTGCAGTGCTTTATCTCTCAATGTTAAGTTTAGATTATACATAGCATAAACTTCTGCTTGTCTACTTATAATGATTTAAAAGGTATAATATAGCAGCCATAGCCATAGTAATTGAATTAATACTTGTTTCATTAAGTTATTGCATCTTGTTACAATCACAAAACTAATGATCACATACTGATAGCCAATTTATGATGATTATGGGATTATCCATGTCTGGACCAATGACTGATGCAATTGCAATACCCTGCCAATCAGACAGTATCCATACCTGCTTTTTGGAGACAGAATTGCTAGATCCCCTTAGAACATTTATCTAGGCAAATAGATATTACATTACTATATACTATTATATATTATAATTACATAGACGTAGATTATATTAGGATAGAATTAGTTTATTACACAACTTCACACCTAGCATTAGAATTAACCACCACGTAGTATATTAATATCTAGTGTTTGACTAAACATATTTAAACTACTAACATATACAACTAGATTTGAATAGCAGCAGTTGTTAGTACATAATATTTAATCAAACACAGTGCTTGTTGGGAATAACAAGTAGAGACATGCGAGTTCCTGTGACTATATTCGCTTAGAAAGAAAGAGAATAACGAATTAAGGGGCATTTAAACGTGTCCCTTTGCATACACAGAGTACAAATATAGTAAAACATTTCTTTATTATTAAGCAAGTCAATAGGACTTGTCTTAGGCAAGATGTTTAAGCAATAAATTATCTGGACCCCAAAACATGTGATCTGAAACAATATATAGTCGCAGGGTCTCTGCCATTGGCTGGTTAAATTTTGGATTGCCATTTAACACTAATAGATAGCACTACCTATTTTTACAGTCTACATATGTAGTAATAATTGCTAATAATATTAAATAATTATAACTATATAAAGAAATATCCTATTAATTAATATGGTAATATGTGGTAGTTCTAGTGACTTATCCACAGGCTCCGGGGTCGCCAATTGGGTGTTGTGTAATAGAACTATCTATATATATATTATGATATTGGTTAACAAATAATAGTTAGCAAAGTTTTGTGTGTCACGAACATAATTCGTATTTTCCCATAACGGTATTATAAACGTATACAGGTATGAGGGGTTGCCGCGTATTCCAGGATGTGACTGGGCGTTTATTAGTTGCTTCCTTCTCTTTTATCCTTTTCCGACCTTTGTTTATCCCATGTATTAATCGTCCCGTGTCGCAAGATACCTACATTGATACTTTATAACTAGCCTATCAAAATGCTCGCATAAATGGCGCTAATCTTATAATCTTACGTAATATAGTTAGGTATGACGTCATAGACTAGTTCCCATCCTAGAGTATGTTATTTTTTACATTTTATTTATATTGTATTATATTATATTGTATATTATTTTATATATTATAATACACTCCGCTATAACACCATGACTAACGATATCACTATGACCGAGAGTGTAAAAGAGGAGAGGAAGGAGGAGGAGAGAGATAGTACCGCTATATTTCTAGCAGGTAAGGCACTAAGGTTGCATGCTTTGGTAGTTGGTGCAGTGTATAGTGTATCACAGGGATATGGTATGGTAAGGTAATAGAGCCATGCGGAGAGAGATAGTACCTTTATATTCCTAGAAGGTAAAAACCTATAAGGGTTACATGCTCTGGTAGTTGGTGTAGGGTATATTGCATTATAAGGATAGAGTATTTGGATGATTGATCAAATACAACCTACTGGTCCATCTATATTATGATTATTATTTATTGTTAATTAATATTAATATTAATATTAACATTTATTTACTATTAGTCTATTATTATTATTACTATTATTTATTACATATTACACTACAGTTATACTATACTATACTATACGTACCATACTATACTCATGTTTATTATTAATGGTTTAAAAATAGCGAGAAGGCCTGTCTAGACCTTGTTATAGTCTATGGTGTATATTGATCATAGATGTGAAGGGAGGTAGATGCTGATTGGAGTATGTGCTGGGAATTCTTAACCACTAAAGACAGACCAGTCATGCCTATATATATATGTAGCCAATAGTATATCCTTTAATTTCCCATATATAGCAACCAACCATACCCATTGTCATATGCCAGCCTATTATGTCCCTTCACTCTTCAGGTATAAGACCTCTGATTGGTTCTACACTTCACCAAACACCTATCTACTGTAAAGCTGTTAGGCAATCATATGTCCTATCCTAAAGCACACATATCTATGTTAACCAATCATATGGTCTAGACATCAAACAGAATGTACAGCTATTGGAGCGTGGGGTAGCCACTAAGGAGGCTCGTTATGCTGGGAGGGTACTCAGGACTCTACCATCTTTAAGGAAGCGCGCGACTTCTGACCTATTAAATCAGGCTTTAGCTGCACATTTGGCTGAGGGTGGGTTAGATATGTGTTGTGTTTTATTATGTTCTATTATATTATATTATATTATGTTATGTTATGTTATGTTATGCTATGTTATATTATATTATATTGTATTATTTTTATTGTATTGTATTGTATTGTACTATATTATATGATATTAAATTACATTACATTATCTAATATCCTATTATTCTATTCCCAGGCCATCCAGTAAGAGTCTACCTTCAGAAGTTCCTAGGAAAGGTATATGATTAGTTCCTATAATAGAGCATCATATTATATAAAGATATAATATCATACTAGAATATAATACAATATATATCATACTATAATACTATAAAATTGGTGTACTAGTATATTTTAATTTTAATTTTGCTCTTCAATGATTGGTTTCTAGCAGGTTTACTACTTACCCTGTATCTTTATTGGTTAAATCCTGTTGTTCTCCACAAATGATACTTATACAATGGCTTTACAGGGAATGGATGTGGATTCCCCACGGACCAATAGGAAGAGCAAGATGGTTGAAACAGAGATCTACTTGCAACTACTAGCTGTGATATTCCTATTGGATAATAAGAGATATGATGACGCAATAGAATGTGCTGGTAGGTTATAGTATATAGGATAGGATATAGGATAGTATAGGATAGTATAGTATACCTATATATGGTAGTGTACTATATTCATCCATTCACTTATACTATACTTCCTCCTATGATATTCAGACGACATGATTGGACGATTGAAGGTTAATAATAGACGGACCATATATGGACTGGCTGCCAAGGCTCACTTTTACTATGCCAGGGCCTATGAGATGAGCAACCGATTGGCTGAGATCAGAACGTAAATAATGCTATGCTTGTATATGGATAGAAAGATACATTATATTATGGCTATATATGGATCGGGGATAACATAATCATAGACCCCCCTACTAATGCGAAATTACAACTCAGACCATGTGTCTCTATGTATATATAAAATTACTTACGTCCTACTATAATCCGTAGAGCTAAGGCAGCACTGGTAATGGGAGGGCGCCTACTTAACCTGTTATATATGTTATATATAGCTATATGGAGCTGGGGGATTCATACCTTTTGGTCTATTATCATTCACTCTTGGCCCCATTTCCACCCAATAATAATTCTTAATTAGTTTTAGTAATATTAACCAGTCATCAAACCCTGGGAATATTAATTAATCTGGGGGTATAGGGAACTGCATGCAGCTTTGCGCACGTGCACACTGCGTCACGATGCTGAGGGTCAGGTATGTAGGGTGCATATATTATTCTTACTATTATTATTATTATTATTATTATTATTATTATTATTGTTATTATTACTATTATTACTATTATTATTATTATTAGTATTAATAGTAATATTAAAGATGTGGACAGAAACGGTCATACTCTAATTACGTCCGCCCAATCATAACAGGCGACCCTAATTAATCTATTACTCCGTAATTACGTGACCTTTAACCTATACGATCAGGCCTCTCATCTGGTCTCTAGATCTACCTTCCCTGAGAGAGCCTCTAACAATGAGTGGGCTAGGTACCTCTATTACCTAGGTATAGTGTAGTGTAGTGTAGTAGTATAGTATAGTATAATATAGTGTAGTATATAGTATATAGTATAGTATAGTGTAGTATATATTATATAGTATATAGTATAGTATAGTGTAGTGGTGTAGTATAGTGCAATATAGTGTATAGTATAATATAATATAGTGTAGTATATAGTGTGTAGTACAGTATATAGATAGATTTCTAAGAGTATTGTGGGATAGATACCTGCTTGACCTACACTGATTGTCTTACTGTCATGCAGGCCGTATCAGTGCGATTCAAATGAAATACACTGAGGCTCATCAACAATTGGAACAGGCCATTAGGAAGGCACCCCAATCATCTGCCCCTGGATTCTTGCAGACGGTATGATTGGTTATCTATATTTAGTTTTTTATATCTGTCTAATTACACCTTTTCCTTTGTTGTCATGATAAGTCTACCAGTGCTTACCTACTAAATAAGACTCATCACATATAAATACTGCCCTATCAGGTGTACAAGTTAAGTGCCATTGTCAGTCTCCTATTGGGTCAGATCCCTGATCGCTCTATCTTCCGCCAACCAGTGTTAAGAAGGCCTCTCCAACCATACTCAAAGTTAACCCAAGGTAGGCTATTGGGCAATGCATCTTAATAGGTCTATACCATTGGTACATTATGTTTTTAATGTAGTTATCCTATTGGACGGTTAGTCTATTCCTTGTATATACTACCTTTTCTCTCCTATCAGGTGTAGCCTATGGCGTGTATATGAATTAATGTTGGGAGTTGATCGGCGGATAAGATATTAATAATTAAGTGCAATTAACTTCAATTAGCTGTGAGAAGAGGTGATCTAGTGGCGTTCAATCAGGAGGTCGAATTACATGCCGCTAAGTTTAAGGCCGACCAAACATATACCTTGATTTTAAGGTGGGTTCTGATTGGCCGGTATTATTTTTGTTTTTATTACTATTCTTATTATGGTTATGATTATTAGTATTATTATTATTATTTATATTTTTCCTTGCCCACAACCAATAACACGCCTTTATATGCTTTTATCTATGCCTATATATGCACAGGTTACGTCATAATGTCATTAAGACTGGAGTGCGCATGATCTGTCTTTCCTATTCTCGCATCTCATTGAACGATATATGTGCCAAGCTGCATTTGGATTCGCCTGAGGACGCTGAATACATTGTGGCCAAGGTAGAGATATTTATAAGCGTATTTCGATTGGATGTGTCATTATTATTATATTTTATATGGACCTATTGGATCTCCTTACTTGTGTGTCTATATATAAACTTACAACTATACATCGCTTTAATCTAATTAGTTCTTATCCACCATTGAATGCAGGCTATTCGGGATGGAGTAGTGGACGCCACTATAGATCACGAGAATGGCTGGATTCAATCAAAGGTGCGTTTTAAAATTAACGACATGCTTTCATTGTATAGCCCCTTCAGATATGGTGTGATATGCGATATATATGTATATTTTATTGCATGCGTGCGACTTGTGGTTCAATAAAATTCCTACTTTATTATTTTAAAATCTGTTTTGTAGGGTAACAATCATTCTACTAAACTGGCTTTTGATTGATTCTAACTCTTAACCCTGTGTTTTTTATTATTGTTATGTCGTCCTATTTGCAATTTATCAACAGTAGGATGATGTAATATCTTGTCTATATGTAAATTACAGGCTAAACTATAGAATTTCCTGCCATCACTTTTTAAAAAAAATTCAATTTAAACCGACCAACAGAAATCTATATTTTTATAACTGTGACTCCGATCCTTTTCATTAAACCCCAAATATGGTCAATGCTAAGTCATTACCATTGATGCAATCCATCTTTTTGTCTTTTGATTGCATAGCCGTAATGGAATAGAAGTATAGAGCTATATAGTAAGTATAAAGCTAATTGGAATATAATGACTAATTAATGTAGACCAATGACCTGTCTAATATGAGTGTCACCTTATCCAATAGGAGAGCCCGGATACTTACTCGACCAATGAACCCCAAGAGGCCTTCAACCAACGTATCCAGTTCTGCCTCAATGTCCACAATGAGAGTGTAAAGGTAGGCTATGTATAGATATATATGGCCTATACATTGGTCCATTCTGTTTTAACTTTATAATAACCTATACCCTTCCATACGAAATATGCACACTGTGTTCTGGCAGACCCATTTATACATATGGACTAGGCAGCTATTGGCTGATTATTGTGAATTCAATCTAGTCTAATCTAATTGGGTTATATGTCTAGATCTATTTCATATATATGCCTCTTTATTGGCCTATATTGCCCAATCATAGGCTAACCTATATATCCTTATTTGGTAGGCTATGCGTTATCCACCCAATAACTATCGTAAGGAACTGGAGACCTCAGAGGTAAGACTAATGAATTATTGGCGAATTATCACTGTGTTTATACCTGCATTGCACTTCTAGCCCTTTATTTTTAGCTCTAACTACCAATCAATGGCCCTCTTGTGGCTCAAGATCTCTTTTTTATTTGATGACGTTATTTAATGGAGCAGGATGAAAACTATACGTACTATATATGGTAGGAATATATATATATATATATGCCTGTATTTATGTAAATATGTATGTATCTATGTATTGTATATAAGTATGTATGTAGGTAGGTATGTGTGTATATCTACCCCTGGTTAACACCCCTTTCCCTGTAGGAGAGGAGACAGAGAGAACAACAAGAGAAGGAATGGGCAGAGGAGATGGCAGACGAGGAAGACTTCTAGTGACCAATAACATGTTGTCATTAAGATTTAATGAAGTGATGATGGACAGATTACTTACCTAAAGGGCATCTTTTGAATCATTATGATTGGTTGTGGATTCTATTGGCTATGCCATCCTTGGTGGGAGGGTGATATATATAAAGGATTACGTAATTGGTGTCTATATTTATGCCTTGATTGGCTATTGAACGGACACTAGAAAGGTGTTAAAATTTGATTGGTATAATAAAGTTGAAGGCCATGACAGGCCAATGGGTATATTATATTATATGTCACTGTATTATACCCTATCCTATCCTATCCGATCCTATTTGCAGTCTACTTCAATTAATCACTCTGATTGATAGTAATTAATTAAATGATAATAAATCCCCAGTTACTGTCCACGTCATTAACTCATAATATGCAGTTGTAGCTCTCTCGTCCCATTGGTCTATTAAAATTCTATTTTTATTTTACTATACCATTAGTCTATAAAAATCCCACTCCTGTTCTACTATACTCTGATGTATGGTTGCCCATGCAAAGTGCATACTGAATATGCACAGTCAAAGGGCATAGTATATTATGATGTATAGTAAGATATTGTATGGCATAGTAGGATATTGTATGATACTCTAATATATTGCATGGTAAAGTAGTATATTATGATGTATAGTAGTATATTACGCTATGTTGATGTATTGTATGATATAGTCATATATGGCATGGTATATTAGTATATTATATGGTATATTAGTATATTGTATAATACAATAGTATATTGTGTGGTATGCATCTGGGTCTATGCAGTAACTTCAGTACAAATTACCAAGCAGTGACATTGTTGGGTAAATTTTAATTACTCTATTAACACTAACACCTGATTGGTCTAATTATTGTTATTTAAAACTATTTACACGATTTTTTTTTTTGCCCTTTTGGTAATCAAAAAGTGCAATCGGTAAATTAATTGATATTATTGGCAATTAGTCGCATAATTGGTCCTTTTACGTATAATTTGATCGGGAAAAATATTATTTTGATAGGAACGGTTGAAATCTTGATCGCGAAGCTTACCATTTGGATCGAACATACCTATAAATTAGATTACACTACATTATTGTATGTGTCTGTATAATATAATACTAGTAACCATGACACCCTGTAATAAAGTACCCTCCGCCACCCTTCCTCCCAGTGTCAATGATAATACCAATGTTCCCTTCTTGTCCTCTCTCCTCTCTTGGGACCATACCATCTCCTACTACATCTACCGCTTCTACCAGTCTCGTGGTCTAGGGCCCATCCCTCTCTTAGCCCTAGAGTATTCTGGTCATGGAGTACCATGGATAGCCGGTGTAGTGTTTCTATTCCTCTACCCTTTCCAACCTTATCCTTACCTCTCATCTTACACCTATACATTACTATGCAACCTGTTCACTGGACTCATCACTGACCTCCTCCTAGTAGCTAGTGTCAAGCTAATCGTTAGAAGGTCTAGACCCCACTGGGAGGAAAAGACCCAGCAGTTTGCCACTGTAGAGCAAATAGATAAGTACTCATTCCCCTCAGGCCATACCACACGAAGTGTGTATGTAGCCCTCTTCATTGTGATGTGTTACATATACCCACTTGTACACCAGCGTCAGGCCCTTGTTTCATACTATTGGTGTGAGGTCATCTTGACTCTTGTCCCATGTTTCTGGGCGCTATGTGTTGGATTGTCAAGGATGGCCCTAGGACGTCACTATATGTTAGACGTTTTGGTAGGGCTAGGGGTAGGGGTAGTTAATGTATTGATAGTAAGAGGGTTGTGGGTAGAGGAAGAGATGGTCATGGAGGGGAGAAGGTGGGCTATGACGTATATCAAGGGTTGAGTTTGGTGGTAACTAGGGGATAAAAAATTTAAAGGAAGAGGATAGAAGGGTTCATGCACGTATTATATCCATTAATTACTATTGGTTATTAGTAAGGAAATTAATAGGTTGGTTTTAATAAATCATTTTTATTGACTGATTATTTCTATAAGACAATTCTATTGGCTATATACATGACACGGCCCTCCGGCCATGTAATAATTTAAAATGTCATTTTTATTGTACCATTACCATTAGTCATAACGTTATAGCTACATATACCCCTAGGTTATGGGTCCATAGATGTATTAACCAGTTTATGCCCTAGTCATGGATATTAGCGTGGTAGTTGATAATTGGTACCCCACTAAAGAAAAATTAATCATAATTAACTATTATTAACGAATAATGTAGCCATGTATGGTCCTATGGTCCTATATGTAGCTTAGTAACTGAATCCCCTTCAATTATAATTAAATATAATGAAGGATCAAAGTAAATTTATATCATTTGATTGGTAGTGCTCTCAAAGTCTCATTGGATTGGTCTATGTAGCCTAGGTCCAGAAATATTCCCCAACTCACAATAAGCTGTTATATTATTAAACTTAATGGCAATCTGTGATATGTTTTGATTGGATGCAAGGATCATCGGTTAGTCATTGACCCAATTATATCAATGCTTGGATTAAAATCATATTTAAACAACTAGGACCTTAACCAATAATTTAATCTCGCTATTATAATTCAAGTCACGAGAGATCAATTCCTGACCTAACAACTCTTGTAATCAATTAACACTAGAATCAGTCCCTATGAATCAATAAGCTGATAGTAATTAATAAGCAATCAATAAGAGGAGTGCTAATGAAAACCCTCACTGATAAGGGAATGGTTCATAAGAAATATCTGAATAAAATAAAGCCCGTTAATTCCTTAAGAACCATTCAAATTAATCACTAGATTAATTAGACGTTCACTTATGCAAACCAATACTATAGTAACTTTACCATTGACGCAAAAAAACCACTACTATCTCTAATCTTCTCAATCTAGTTATTTGTATCTTAACATGTTCTGGTGACGTGGCCATAGGCCTGGAGTGTCTGTTATTAGCTGGAATCGCAATGGAAGTAATGGGTGATATAAAAGCTTTTAGCTTCTTACTTGGTTACGTATTGTATACGCAATAGCTGTAATCTGATTGTGGCTGTGTGTATATAGTTATAGTATTATTATCATCAGAGGAATCCATACCAGATTCAACTAGCTGGCCTTCTAGTCAAGTATCTAGATTGTCTACTTCAACTTCTGTGGCAATTATAGGCATAATATGAAATCCCAATATTTCTCAACCATGATAGGTTCTTGCATTTATTACTGTCACATATTGTTTTTTCTAGTATATAGTGAAATTAGTTAAACATAGTTAAACCTCTATGTTGTAACTAACGATCCTTACTGGATATATATCAGTTCATACCAATCCTAATAAAGTGTATAAGTTGGATTCACACTGGATCTAAGCATGCGTTTTTGTTCATGAATTTAGTGCATGAATTTATCTAAATAGTCAAGGTGCATATCGACTTAGTCTAATTGTGTTAGATTATGGAACATGTTAATGTGACAGATAATTTAGTAAATTATCTGTCACATTAACATCACTTACATTAGCTATTCCCAATAGTTCATTCACTATTTATCTTCTTTGCCTAGCAAATGGCATAGGGCAGTCTCATTACAGACATTATTTGCTTTATTGCTTCTCATTATAATTTTTATTCTCTATCATTAATAGGTTTGCTCCAACTTTATGGGTTTCTTGTTACTCCAACCAATTCCTAATAATATTTTCTATCGAGAGATGTAGTTATACCTCCCCATCAATGCAGTTATGCATTGCAATACATATATTGTTATAGTTTAACCACTTGGGTATAACTATATCTCCAGTTTGGGTTATTTAAACATCTCCTTTGTTTATATCATTTATTTTTCTTTTCTTTCTTGGTTTCATGCTCCAATACACCAAAACTGTTTTCATATAGCTTACTTTCTTCTCCAATGAAAGAAATAATTTTTTAATGGACCTGTAATGTAATTGCACTGCTTGGACTTTTAAATCTTATATTCTTGCTCTATCTTCCTTTTACGCTGTTTTCTTATGATAGCTTTATGCTACACTAAATCAACAGATTTTAAAACTCGTATTTATGACCTGACCTTTGGTCCAAGAAGTATTCATGCTTTATAATACCTAATGATATTCTCCCCCTTTTTTTCACAAGCTCCTGCTCCTTTAATTCTGTTGGGCATGCCTTTAAAAGCTTGTCCTTTCTTGTGAAATATCTCCTGACAATCTTTCATAGCTATTGATCTTGCTCTCCCAGTTTCTGTAAGTTCTTTTTTCTTTTTTCCAGATAGACGCAGAGGACCCTAACTTGCTTTCTAATTGTAGCAGTTGGACAGCAGTAGATAGTGTCATAAAAGTACTTACCATGAACGTTTTGCTACGTCAGCTAAGCCATGGAAACGGTTGTATTTTTGTTGTCCTTTTCTAAATCTAAATTAAACCTAATAATAAACAAAACGCTTTTTATGGTAGGTAGGTAGTTTTGCAGGTGATTGAAAATGTTCACATGATAAAAATTCTTTGACAAGATCATAAATTAGACCATTGGGTCTGGCTTTATTCTTGTTGTTACTTAAATACCAATATTTTTAGAAAGCATTTATTTGCAAAGAGAAATATAATACAAGAAAATAATATATAAGCTGCACTTCCAAAAAAAAGTTTATGTTGGAACCAAAGCGTTTAATATTTCTTTTTTACTGTTAATAATTCAATTGTTGTGATCGGTTCAGTATTAGTTAATTGCATAATGTTTTTTCAATTGCATAATGCTTTCAATCAGGTAAATTGAGGTATCAATACATAATTATGCGAGCAGTTAAACCAATGAGGTAATTAGCTGAAGAGCCATTTTAGTAAGGATATATTAAAATTAAATTTTCAGCATAAAATCGGAAAGTGTATAAAAAGAACAAAAACAACTAATAAAAGCTACTGGTTTCAATCGTCAAAATTAGTTGTTCTCGGTCGTCAATATTTACTGTTCAATTTATGTGCTTCATATTTTATTTCATATTATGTCTATTGTTACCAAAGTAGTAGAAATGGATAATCCAGATACTTTACTAGAAGGACAACTAGTTAAGTCTGGTGGTAGTTCTTCTTCTAATAATAATACCATACCTATATACACGCAGCCACAATTAGATCACAGTTACTATATATAACATATCGCCGAGTAAGAAGCTAAAAGCTTCTATATCCATTGATCAGCAGAAGGGGATTCAAGAGCAGCTAACTAGAGCTTTAGCCTGCCCTTTGCCTGACGACGACTATCTAATAGAGCTCAATACATCGGATGCTAGTCTTATTTCCAATAGCATATATATCATATAATAATGTTTTTTTTATATAATGAAAACCTTTGTTGGATATTTTTAAACAATCGTCACCTGATATTAGTGTATTGAAATCTGAGATAGATTGCAATGGATCTGCCAGTCATGGTTAATTTGTCGCTGGGTATCCAATAAATTGCAGAATTTCATTATTTTGAGAGCCATTACATTACATTTAAAATTAAAAACACACAAGGGTCTGAAATCACTCTATGCCCCGATATAGCCTGTTAAACAACATAAAGACTAGATGCTCATTTATGATTGGTTGCCAAGACGATAAAAAGTCGGAGATAGATGATGCTGGGGGCTAAAAATAATAATATAGGCATAACATTCTAATATTCAAACTAAATATATATATATATAAAATGTATAAACATACCAATTTATATTTCAATAAACCAGAAATTATATAAAAATACATGCATAAATACAACTACATATAAAGAGAATGGGCAGTTATCTAGATCTATCACACACCGATTAAATTTATCAGAGAAAGTACATAACTCGCCTAATATGGCAAGATAAAATTCTAGTGAAAGAGGGCCGCGATACGATATCGTCATAACTATTATTATATTATTTTATTATTTTATTTATTTCACCAATTATTTATCATAGCTTATGCCATATTTATATATAAAATATTAGCGTTGTAGCATTATTCAAGGGGTTTCATTATTCCAGGTATAACTCAGAGTGTAGACTAGCTAGGTTGTGCTGCTAGTATGTATGTTGACTACTGTCAGGGTATATGGTGTGTGTGTGTTAAACATTGTGTTTGCTAGGTGTTTTTATATATTGTGGCATATCCATGTGAGCATGTATGTATGTGCATATATATGTAGGAATGTATGTGTATGTGTAGATAGGTAGATAGGTATACGAACAATGTATGCATATATATATTTGGGTAATTGAGGATAATAATAATAATAAATATGTATTAGGCATATTTGTAGGCCTTTATAATGTAGTGATCTGTAACACTTTTCAACCCCACCAACCTCTATCCCATACTCTCTCTTCCAGTACCCCTGTTTATATAATATACTAGGAATATAGGTATATCCTTATAGATATAATGGGTGAAACCTTTAAAACCATCCCTGAGATATTCGAGTCTAGTGTGTCAGAATGTTTGGCCTTTAGAACCAAAAGTTTGGCTAAGGTAAGCATTTATGGCTTTGTTTTATTGGAGGAGAATATTTAATAATTGCTTTTATAGGTTATTTAGAGCTTTATTACTATAAAGAATGTGCGTTTGAAGAGTGTGTTTCTATTGGTGGTTATATAGCTTTTTACAACTATGTTGTATTTGTTACAGGCTATTCAATGTATTATTAATGGATAGTATCATTATATCATAACACAATATCACATTATCAAACGGTATATCATAATATATTATCGCATTACGGTACAGTGTTCTTTTATGCTAATGTGCTCCTGCCAAGGCTATACATAGACAGCTTTATACATAATTTTTTTTAATTATTTTATCTTTTGTTAATAGGGATGAACTTTTACTGAGGTGTTCTTATGGAGGGTTATGTATCATATATATTACTATTGACATATTATTCCGCTGTAGTATATTCTAATACACCAATAATTGGCGACCATATAGAATTTACTGCCACTTTCTTATTAGTAGAATTACCTTTCAGGGCGAATTCCTACTGGGGTCATGTCAATTAAAGCATTTAAAATATTTTAATGGCTACCTTCCCGTACAATAGTGTTATTGACAGAGAGGTCTTATCATATGATCCATCCCATTCCAATGTGAACTACACCCTTTATATATATCTCTTTCTATATATCTACCTGCATCTATCAGTAGAAACGTTTGTCTATAAACTACCATGTCTAGTCATAAATATTATGATTAAACACCAATCTCTCTCCAGATTGGTGGCCTGGGACCACCTGATCTATGCCATGTCACTAAGGTACAGGAGCGCACACAAGGATTGTTTATGAAAAACAATAATGTCCCCCCCTCGCAATTGGGCACTTATCACTATGTCTATGGACTGGATGTGTCTTCTCCGGCCTATGTGGCGGCCTATTTTAATACCCTATTGAATGACTCTGTTAAAGGTATATACATATATGGAGAGATATATGTGTATATGCATAGGTATACCATTTTAATACCCTACTGAATGATTCTGTTAAAGGTATAGCTATATGTCTATGTATGTGTGTATCTATAGTAGCAAGGAATGCTTTAATACGGCTGTCGATTAGATATATCATATCTCTCCTCTGTAGCCACCTAGTTTAACATCTTGGTAAGTGGTGCGATGAAAGGTATATATTTATGTAGGTATGTGCGTGTGGCATATACCTCTACCTACACACTATCCTATCCACCCTATATGATCCTAAAATATGGTCACCCCGTGACCTCTATCCACTCAGGTCCAGGAGCGTGGCGTGTACAAAGTGGTACGTATTGCTCTTATAATGCCTTTGCTAGAGTGGATGTAAGGATAGAAGTTACTATGCCAGGTACTGTTAATGCCTATGTATTGGATGGAGAGGGGAGGAGGTTTGGATGTGATGACCGTATATGGCAGGTAGGATTAGTATATATGGCAGGTAGTTGGGTATATACTATATAGTGTATAATAGATAGGGTTATAGTATACCATATGATATGTAGTTCTATATTGTCGTCTGTATTATCTTGTTATTTTTATACTTAATATTGTCTCTTTCTTTTGCCTAATATAGTATTTGTCTTATACCATTTATGATATTTATACTTCACTTTCTATGGTATTGTACTATATTATCCCTCTCTTCCTAGCCCTATCACCTTCCCCTTCCTCTTTATTACCCTTCTCTCTCTAATCCCCACCCCCCTCTAGGAGGTACATGTGTGTGCTATGCTACGTGTACTCTCTATGCCCTCCCCTATTACCCACCATATCGACGCTCTACGTATAGTCCCTTACCTTACCGACCCCAGAGATGAGGCCGTCTTTATACTCTATGCTAAGAAGCTGTTTTGGGATGGACGCTATTTAGGGACCAATGAGCTCACTGCCCCAATTACCAATATTAATAACCGGTTAGCTGTGGGTGTTAAGGATTATTACTACAAAGCTAGTCGGTATGATGAAGGGATGAGTTTTTTCCAACAGTTTCTCGAGCAGGATGGAGAGGTGGCCACTATTATAGCAGAGGGATTGGACCAATTAGGACAAACTACTAAGGCTATAGGCCTTCTGGCTAAGTCATTGGTTAAGGTATATGGGTCTATTTATAGAGGAAGACATAGGGCAGGGTATGATAGGATATAATGCGATGTAATATAATATGGTATATTATGGTATGATCTAATGCAGTGTAATGAAATATAATTCCAAGGACTCTTGCCATGTATTAATGACCCAATCATTTGATCCCACCTAATGTATCCTGGTGTATATGATAGAGGTATATTATGGACCCCCCTATATATTAATTACTTCATTATCCTATCCTATCAGATGCCTCAATCTTATGCCATGCTAATGAAGCAAAGCCAGCTATTGGTCACTATTGATGACATTCCTACCGCATTGGATATTGCCAAGTTAGTAGTTGATTTGGCTCCGGCACAGGTAGAGTATATATATATATATAGTTAGAGATACATGCGGTTAGATATGTAGACGTTCTAACATAATATCTTACTATCATATTAACGTGCATACACCCTTTATAATTCTGGGCTTATAGTTCTCTAGTCTTTCATTATATTGCAATACAGCATATTTTCCATTGCTTTGATATCTTCTAATTATACTTGCCAATCAGACATTGCATGACAAAATACGAATACTATAAGCCTATGTTACATATGTTTTCATTGGTCTAATTAAGAGGGTCTATTATATTGCTCAATTACAATTAGATTTTGCAATGGAATGTGATTTAGCCTGATTCCTAACCGATTATCCGTAGTCTCTTGTTCTCGCGGTAATAGTAAGCATTTATTATTGGTCCACCCATGTATAAGCCAATTCCTATATACCAATCAAACCGTCCCTATAAACGATGTTAGTCTTTAGTAATCCATACCAATCTATGCCAATCTCCCTTAATCTATCCTAATATCTCCCCTCCCCTTATACCCCTATAGGCCCAACCCTGGATCAACCTAGCGCTGACCTATACTGCCGCTAAGAATTACCCTATGGCTCTAGTGGCCCTTAACGTCACTCCCATGGTTCACGGGTCAGAATCGCACTTTAATCCCATGCTTGATCCCGCCCAAATCACCAATAACAACGAGGTACTTCTATTCATATGTATATCTATATGTATACCCGTACCCTCTTTATATCTGTATGAGGGCTACTAGGTCCATACACTAATAAGGCAATAGTAAGTTTAGTTTTTGTAAAATGTGGCAAGCAACCGCTATAAGTGCTGACGTCATAATTGTGTCACATATTATACCATTGGGTTACTACCGTATGACGTAATGTGAAGAGTAACTATGATAGGTAGATAATGGCCAGGAATTGTAATACATACCTACCTACATCCATCTATACTCTCACACATACTATCATACATACGATCTTACTATCATACCATATCTTACCATATCCTATCCTATTTCATCTATATCTATATATGGTTAGATTCTACGAGAGATGATTGAAGCAGAAGAGGAAGGTGATCAGGAGTTAATCTCCCTGCCAGCCACTAATCTTAAAGGCACTTATATTATGGCCTATGGAGTGATAACACGTATGTTGGCAGAGATCACATGGGATGACCTGCTAACCTATAGGTCAAAGGTAGGTTATAATATAACGGTACATTGTGATTAGTGGATAGATAGATCAGGGGTAGGCTATATTTTAATGGTCTATTATAAGTGGTGGATGGATAGATTAAATGTAGGTTATATATATATATATAATTATCCAATTATGTCATATTTAATACTAGGATTAAACCAACGCATAGTGCCTATTGTATGGATATGTCCCTTCTGATTGGCTATAATTATCCAAAAAAAAACCAGCAATAATAATTGTTATAATTATGATTGGATGGCCAATTCAATAGAACCCGATCCATAAATTATAATCACCATTAGATTCTTTCTGCTCCAATTAATCTATTTTAATGCTTTTCACTTCTTTTGATTTGACATTGTGTTATTTTTGAAGACCAATCAGTCTCCAAGTATATTATGCTATGTAATTTAATGGTAAATTGGTGTATATTTGCTTAGATTAATTGAAAAATTAGTACCTAATCACTAATTAGACATAGCTTAGCGCTATTACTATGCGATAGTATGGCTAGAAGTATTTTACCCCTGTAATTCTTGGGTAATTAAAGTTTCCCTGGAGGTTTATAGAGGTATAATAGGTCTGCAGGTATTATATTATGAGATATGCTATGTTATGGCATGTCATGATAAGCAATAGACCCCTCTCGCTATTTTCTTACACATCCGGTTTTCATATTCTTAACTATATGCAATATATCGAAGTATACCAGTCACCGAAAACATGGCAGGTTGTTTTACAGCCAATTACTAACCGTCCACCTCCCTAGGTGTTCTTAATGGAAGAGGAGTATGCCGCTACATTTAGACAACAGACTGTATTACCCAATGGGAGCGAAGAAGGGGAGGGAAAGGGGAAGATAGGGGGACTGACTGTACATGAGAATGGTATAGTATATATTATATATTATATAGGGTGTATGTATGTCATATACAGTATATAGGTTATATATATATTATTATTGTATTATATCCTAATATTATGCTATGTTCTACTATTATATTATATTATATTATTATATTATATCCTTATATTATATTATTTTTTTCTATAATCTCTCCATATTGTCCTTCTATAATTTGTCATTTTCTGATGTCTGGAGGAGAGGTTAATTTTAAAAGTGATCTTTCATTAGCTAAGAAGTAACAATAAAATTATGAAAGGACACATAATTTACGTTCAAAAACTGACTTTGCAATTTCTCAGGCAGAGATCCTGTCTATGTGCTATATATATCTCTACCTGTTTATTGGTGGTCTATATATAGAACATACATTATCTTGCATTGCAGAGTGCTATAATTACTTAATTACCTATCATTACCGTTTATTATTATTATTGGCCATTACTATACTCTGCCAATTCAGGCAGGTATTTATCTATTTACCATTAGCTGATTGGTGGGATAATGGTAATCAATATAAGAGATTAGACAATACTGTGTGAGTATCTCTGCGATTAAGATTTTTTTGTCAGTTAGTGGTCACCGCAATCATATATGGCCCAATTAAAGGCGAGCACAAGGAGACTTCACAATTTAATTGAGCAGAAAGATCCGATATTTGATTACACATGAGTGATATTAAAATGGATACCAATGCTGTCTTGCTATATTTCTAGGTGAAACGAAGGAGGGTGAGAATGGAAAAGAGGAGGAAGGAGAGGGGGAGGAGAAGACCAGCTCACCAGTGGATAAGGTATGTATATGTGTGTGAGGGTATGTATGTATGTCCTATAGCAGCACTAATGTCACTTACCTTCCAGCCAAGCAAACCCTCGGCTGCCTCCCTTGATGATACCCCATCGGAGGATAAGGATAAGGAGACAGTGGCTGGTGGTAAGCGCCTATTGGAGCGCTGGCTAGACCAACTATTTACAGCCTTGTATCAAGATCTAATGTGCTCTGTGATTTGGAATGCACAGGTATGTAAACAGTGAACTTGGGTAGTGATTGCAAGACCTTATTATTGGTACTATAATATAATCATCGTGATCTTTGCACTTAATATTAATCGGAGCTAATCAATGGACTATAACTGCGTCAACTCTAGTTTGGATAGGCCAATAAGGTTAGTGCGTAACATAGGAATGTGATATACCGAATATCGTACACCTATATATGGTACTATCTCTATATGTGATAGGTATATTTGTGTATACAGTTCTCTGCATTATGGCCCAACCCACTTCCACACGAATTAAGTACAAATTAACAGTTAACTGGCACCTTACATTTTCTTGCTACCATAGGCCGGGTATTGAATACCTTGTTTAATTAATGAACTACCAATTACATATTATGTAGTAAGGTAAAGGGACGCAAGTCTATTCTTAGCTAATTAGTTTTCTTACATAAGGAGCTATCCAGTGAGATATAATATATTAAATATATTCGTTTCTTTTTATTGTGCTAGAATCAGGTAACTATTATGTTACACCAAAGGAATGTAGTCTGTAGTTAGCATAAACGGCATACTACGTTAGTATAGTTATGTATAGTGAGTGTAACTGGCTACACCCTAGTAACCATGTTAAGGCCTGTTTTCTTATGGTTGGTTATTACTGTTTGCTTATTAACCAAGCCATTGCTTTGATTTAACTGGTCTGTATATATATATATATATATATATGCATATTTTCAGGAATCTCATGCTCGCAAGAACAATATAGCGGTGTTCCATACTGTAGGCGACCACCTGAGGTATGGTATTGTTACTGAACGGCTGAATAGAAAGGATGAGGCCCTATTGGCTTATCAGCAATGCACAGAGCAAGGTAGGTACTGTCTATATAGAGGCGTATATGGTGTTGTATGCCTATCTACCTCTATATTTATATAATAGACATTATGCCTTACCAAGCCCCATGTATAATAAGATAGTTAGGGGGATCTATATGAATATTTTACTAACCCAGGGGGGTCTATAGCATTTTGTCTCAGGGGACTACTTGCTATATTAGATATCTATTCTCGCGATGGATTTGTGGAGGAAACTATGGTCACCTTAGACTCCATCCATAACTTTTACGACAAGCACCCCAGCCTGCCAGTTCCTCGTGAGGTAAATATTGTGGTCTTTCTTGGTGTAGCTATTATTATTCTTTGTATTTTATATGTTTGCAGTAGAGCCCCCCTGGAGGGTGTCTATCATAGAATATTTAGGGCTATTAGTATTTTATAGTAGTCTGTGGTTCATAACGAACGAAGGCCTAGATTGGTGTGTTGGATTTTAAAAAGTTATATTCTATCAATGGATGATTACTATTGAACAATATAGATGCTAATGGTGCTTAATGGTGCGTGCTCCATATATGGATATATGCATGTATCTATTGCCTTCTTTAGTATACACATACACCCATGACCTCATGATACAACACCCATACTATCATTCTACATTTTTCTCTCCCTCTCTTTAGTAACATTGGGCACATACCAACACTGTACTTACATAATATATTATGCATGTGGTGCGTTCATGTGATGTGCTGCACCTCTGACCTCATAATGACGCAATACAGTTGGAGGAAGCAGTGTGGCGACTAATTAGCAAGCACGGTCTCTCAATTGTGAAACAGATAGGAGCCAAAAGGATTGCAAAGAATGAACACCTTAGAAAATGTGTTGAAAATGCAGTGAAATGGAAAGTGCATGGCTATAAATAGAGATAGGTTTTGATGGGATGCTATAAATAAAGACATGATATGCTAGGGTAGATTACATAAAGGTGTATGATATTGTATGATATAATATGATAGGAGAAACGGAAGGTGTGTGGCTATAAATAGAGATAGGTTATGATAGGATTGGTGTACTACATAAGGGTATGATATGGTAGGATATAGTAAAGTATGATTGGATAAAGTGTAGCACATGAAAGTATAATGTAATGTAATATGGTATGATGTAATCTATATATAGAGGTATTGCATGATATTGGGAAACATATTATATTGTTGATTTTGATATAATAAAACCCTGTTGTAATTTATAAATACTATTTTATGCTAAAACAGAAATATTTAATCAACTTAAGTATTTCTCTATATAGTGTTGGAAAGCATCTATAATTTCTATTGCAAGAAAGTCTCTGTTTTGCATGACTTAAGATGTAAATGTATAACCTCATAGTAATTATCAGAATCTGTCGCAGTTTTGGCGATTTGTCTACAGCTATCGGGATCTCCAATTGTATATTTGATAGTAGTTAATTTTGTTGGACCAGCGGTAGTAATAGTCACTTAATCGGATCTGTCTTTAAGGCACAGTTGTTGTGGTTGCAATTCTATGAAAGGCTCATACACCGACCCTCTAGGCAACTGGCTGTAGTAATTGCATCTCTGTTCTACTTCAGAAGGAATAGATGCTTTGACTCACCGGGATGCGAATGTAGAAATTACACAGTGAGATCGATCACTAAGTGGTGATATATTTCGATATAAATAACATCTACTGTCACTATTTAATGTGAGCAATCAATTCTCTGAGTTCTGAACGAGCAAGAGATATGGACACTGACTATCATATATGAGTACTAACGGTGGATTAGGCACTATAATAACAATGGGGTTATTACATACATGTAATTAAAGGCAAAGTCTTAGCAAGCGTTACGAGAACTTCATATTTTTGCTACTGATACCGCATATGTGTGAGGGTCCTTTATTATTGACTTTTTTTTTCTTTTATACTTGTTTTTATTGCCAGTGCTAATTTTTGGTTAATACCAATGTGGCTAGGTTCTATAACTTAAATGGGTAACTGGTATAGTACCATATGTATATATATATATGGATTGTCTTTTAAAAAAGATTTTTTTTTAAAAATTAATTCTGTCTTTGCATCGTTTTTTCGTAATTTACGCATCTATATTGATTGGTTAAAATAAGGAAAATAACAGCAAATCTCATCAATAATATCTTTATATTTATATATTGTTACACCCCATTTATTTGTTAAAACCAGATAACAATTGTATGTTTAATCACATATGGGCAGAGTCCTTAAAGGAACTCTATTAATACTTTTTATATGGTGTCTCGCAAGCTCTAATTGCTTTTAAAACCAGATATATACTTCTGAACATTTCCACATTCAGTATTCTTTCAGGGTATTCAACACTTTCAATATTTAACAATAATATCAGAAAGATTTTCAGCACAAAGTTAGTAAGCAATACGACATTATAATGTGTTTTAAGAGAATTCATCATTTTGGCTCCGTGAAAATGTCTGATATCCTAATACCACACCGTGGTTGAAAGACACGCCTCTGCTTTGGACCAAGAAAGAATGGCTATATTCTAAGCTGTTAAGCGTACTAAGGTGCATAGACCTAACCAAAATGAGATCCTTTCTCTTTCAAAAACATGGCTCGCAATAAAAAGGGTTTAAAATATCCAGCAATTCACCGGTATATAACAATTCGAATAATACATTGAAAAGTGTAAATTTTTCTATTACCAGTATTATCTAACTTGCTTGTTTAGGGTAATTATTCAACCAAAATAAAAGGCATTATTGTTATAAAATATCCAGCTATTCGTCCTTAAAGGATAAGGATAAAA
>NAOQ01000403.1:50288-62889 GCA_002751075.1 Ichthyophonus hoferi
GTATATCTTTTACGAGAACCTCGTATTTTGCAACAAGTACCATTCATGTATGAGCGGAATAACCGGGCATTATTATTGATTGCAATTTACAATTATACTTTTCTTATTTCATCTTAATAACCCAATAGTAATCTCTTCTTCCTAGAATGGCTCTTGAGCTAGCCACCTCAATGGTGTAACTCCTATCTCTGGTGTATTGACAAATCAATCTATTATACTATACAGTTGAATTATTCATTATGCAATTAGCTAATCTTGAGCCACAATCACTAATCTTATTATCTGGATTTCGATCGAGCCTTCTTATTCCTCTAAGAATAGCAATCTTGTATCACTGCTTAATGTTTTTAAGGATCAGAACAACTAGCCCTTTATGATACTCATAAAAGTATTGCTTTGCAGACAAGCCTCCTATTTATATCCAAGTCATAGATAATAATGAGATTTAATAAATAATTGCCAAACATGTATGAAAGAAATACTATACATATGGTATATATCAAACGATTGCTTTGTACTAGCAATTACAAAATTAATCACAAATAGAGTAATCAATACATATATTTGTATCGTATGTTTTCTTGGCATGGGCTTTAGGACATCTGGACTAAAGGTTGATGCTGGGGCTGAACTGATATATTATCAACATAGGTAATGTACTCAATAAATTTCTTGAGAGTCTCTCTGCCTCACGAGGATACTACAAAGGTTTACACATGTTTGGCAGTTTGTCTGGCCTCGCTCATCACCAGGATGAGTTTGACTAGGATGATTGCATCTTTCTCTTCCAACTACATCCCTATTGATCTCTATAATTTCAGAGAGCCTTTACAAGAGTATACTGCCAGACTCATTCAGCTTTGGTTTTACATTAAAGAACTCTATAGAACGTGTTGAACAGATAGAGGTTTCCTTTTTACTGAATTGATTTGTTTTACCTATCCAGGTGTGATAGGCGAACTGTAAGGGTTCCCAGACTACGAGGATACGCTCTTCTCATGCAATTAAGCGTTAGATAATACAAAGAGACTGCCTCTGATGCTAAAATAATATCCTGCATCCATAACTGAGTTGGAGTCAGGGACTCCAAAAGTGTCTATAAACATATTGAAACTTGCATATATAAGATGTTGGTGTACCAGCAGTTCCTGTAAGATAGTTGCTCATACCTCCCCTATTTGAATACATGGTCCTGGCTTATGGCCATTAGTTAATGTGAACTGAGCTCAGTAAACGGTGGATTAGTAAAACCAGTGCCACTCTGACCATGATATACATTTGTCCTTTGCATTGGTTCACTCATTTTTGAAGGAGCAGTTGGAGTCGTAGGTTCAGATGGTTTGAAAAATAGAAATAGTCCAGTTGGAACAGTTGGTTTAACTGGAGCAGTACGTGCCTCTTGAGAAATACCGGTAGCTGAAGGAGTAAGGGCCTCTTTAGTAGTAGATTCTTTGGAAACAATGTTTTTATAATTTAGTTAAAAAATTTAATTTGCAGTGAAAGCATCAGTGAGTTGTTGGGCCTTGTTAATCTTGCTGTGGTTGGTATCTATGGAAGAAGGATCTTCTAAGCTTGTCATTCATATTGAACTTTTAGATGATGCAGAACCAAGACTGGTATCTACCAGTAACGGAGTTACTGGCTGATTCCTGGCAAGTAAAACAATTGCTTCATAAGTCCTTTCTTCACAAATCTTCAGAGTCAGAGAAAAGGGTGATCTTTGCGTTCTTAACTTTAGTCATAGACCATAAGATGGCAGAGGAAGTTTTCACGTGTTTTTGTTTCTTTTTCGTATTCTTCTTTGATAGATTTTTGTAAGTAATTATATATATATATAACAAATTTAGCTATTGAAACATCTATTTTGTATGAATGTGGATTATTTCTAAGCTAATAGCTGTACTCTGATTATATAGTCTTACCAGCAAAGACTGACCTGTCAGTCATACCTTACCTGTGGCACTTGGTTTAATAACTGAAATAGTGGATTGATGTTAAGAATAAAATCCATCAGATGTGTAAACCCCGAACCACAATTTAAATGTTATTACTATTATGTAACGCTTAGTTACTGATAACTATTCTAGGATGCTTGACTTCAGATAAATAACTTTTTTATAAATTTAAAATACAATTCTATACCTTGACCTCTGGTCAAGTTGCTTATAAATGCCAGAGGTTGCCTAGTACCAATTATTACTAAACATGGATTAATTATAAGTTATTGAACTTACAGTTACATACCACTGAACTAATTAATAACTTGATTGAGAAAATGTTTATGTGTTAATTTTGCTGAACCCATAACTTTAGAGGTACAAGCTATATATATATTCGTCATATACTCAATACCCATAAACACGTCCTAGCTATATATGACAACACTTGAGTATATTTAAATTAATTTTTCAGATGAGGGTATAATAATATAATCTCTTGTCATATACTTTTGTATACATAACAATATAGCTTTCCCCTTCTAGTAACACCATTTCTATTTCCATAGCCGCTATTAAGACCTTTCTGTAGAATATAATGTATCCATGCCAATGCGCAACTCATCAAGGATTATCTTACCAGTATCACATGACTGCATAACCACATTAGATATATGGGATTCTTATCAAAACAAATGGTTGCATTTTGGGTTTGCATGAGTATAGAAAGGGTAGTTATAGCAAAGACTTTAAAGTTATTACTTCAATAAATTACTCAAATATCAAATTCTGTTATTACCTATTCATTGCTATTGAAATGTTTTTTTTTGAATCTACTTTGTTCCTATGCAATTGCTGCCTTTTGTCCTCTTTTCTAGTGGGCTTGCATTGCCTACCTTTCTCTAAGAAGCTTATATCTTCCATGTTAAATGGAAGGTCAGATATTTGATTTTTATTACCCAAGAGTGATTACATGTAATAATCACGCTTATGTCTTCAAAGCTAATTCACAAAAAACATATTTTAAAAAATGGGCCGCAGAATATTTATGCATTTCTTAAATGTCAAAACCAAAATATTTAATTAATTTGCTAGCCTCTTATTTAATGTCCATTGGTCTTAAATGGTTACATTTAGATGCTTGCATTTT
Organism: Ichthyophonus hoferi; assembly: GCA_002751075.1. Lineage (NCBI taxonomy): Eukaryota > Ichthyosporea > Ichthyophonida > Ichthyophonidae > Ichthyophonus > Ichthyophonus hoferi. The sequence goes on from NAOQ01000403.1 coordinate 53,376, forward strand.
TGTATTGCATAACCGTGGCTACATTCTATGGGTGTTGGCTTATGTGGATGGTTTTTTATTTGTAGTGATAATAATGAGACTACCTTTGAATTTGTTAAACTTATTGGGAACCATTTAGAAATGAAGAACCTGGGCACACCAAAATGATTCCTGGATCCTGATATTAAGACTGATTGTAACGTATCGTATTCTATGTCGCCAATGTCAGTAATATCCCCGTCAAAAGTAGATATGGTGGGCATAAATTTGTTTAAACTACTGTTTGATGATGACGGGAGTGGCTGATATAATGGGTTGACGGCAGGTATAAGCGTTTTAGTAGGAATAGCGTTTGTAGGTTCAGGGTCCTCTAAAGACAATGGAGGATTTATCACTTTCTTCTTCTTCTCGGTTCGGATTCCCCTTGAAATTGTCCTTGGTGTCAAAGGAGGCGCACTCTTAAAATATTTCTTTTTAGGTACCTTTTCCAGTTGCATATCAATTTCTAAAGAACCAATAAATGACTCACATATAGTCAGGTAAAACGTATGTTTATTTATAATAATTTCCGGTCCTTGTATGAGACCTTTGTAGGCGTTCCATAGTTTCCACCGTTTCCACCATCTTTACTGAATCCCAGTCAGTAAACTTTATATGGTACATTATTGAAATAGATAAAGACATTGTAATGATCAGAATGGTATAGGTGTTAAACTTAATGTTAATACTTAATATTACCAGAAAGTTGTCCATCCCAAGATTTCAATATTAAGCCTCAAGTTAAAACTAAAGCCTTTTGCTAATCTAATTGATAGCCATAGCTTTATGAAAGTTTTGTACTGCTAATTCAACGGTTCCTTATTAATTAATAGATCTATGTACGAAAATACTAACTAATCATGGAAAGGTTAGTAACTAGACACTTAAGCAATTATAATTAATTAAATCTATAAACGCTCCAGCTGAAAACATCCAACATAATGAATCCACTATTTGTCCTAAGAGCAGTATTCTTGGGAACTGATAATGAGATTTGGGGAGGAAAGTATCCTAGATAAGGTAAAATCCCCTATTGTTCCCAGTATTCAATGGGACTTGAATAAGGACTATGACCCTGCTGATGAAGGGACATTTGCATCAACCTTTGGCATGCTTATGTGACTGGCAAAATCAACAAGGTCTAACATTGCCTATGCTTTTAGCTTCCTTGGCTGCTTTGCCAAAGCCCCCTACCAGAGTCATTGGGAAATAATGCTTCATATTTTAAAGTACTTAATGAATAAAGCAAAATACAGGTTGATCTATAAACATGCCCTAGGAAAACTTAAGATATATAATGACAGTGACTTTGCTAAGTTTGGTGATGATAAACAAGCTGGAGCAATAGTATGAGAGATGAGTCTCATAATGTTGGTCACCCTTTCAAGTACTGAAGCAGAGTTTGTAGATTTGTCAGAAAGCGTCGTGGAAGCACTTTGGTTAGCTTTCTTATATGAAGAGCTTGGTCAAGGCTCCCAGTTGTCCGTCAATATAGCTGGGGACAGTACAAATTCACTCTTATTCACAGAAACTGTTGCCCTAGAAAACAAGATATGCCACGTAAAATTGACTGTGGTTTACAAAACAACGAGTAGCCTTAAAAGAGATAAAACTTATATACATAAATATACATAAATACTAAGTTGCACAAGGCAGGCATACATGCTCACTAAAAAGCTTGCAGCTACCAGTGTTTAAGAAGGCCAGAAGCATACTTGGCATGATTAATGCTGAAACCACCGAGGAGATAAAGGATTAAGAGAGGGTGTCAGACATATCTTGTAATATCATAGCAATAGTACATGTTTTAAGTAATATATCTGATATTAATTCAGGTACAACTATCCAATAGATAGATTGTATTGGCGTGTGATTGTACTGTGATGGCTGGATTACATTGGCATGCGGTTTTACTACGTCATGGCTGGATTGTATTGGCTTGTGCCTCTTATCAGAAACAACATATCAAATTTATATTTAGTGTTGCTATATATATATATGACTATTATAGAAATATAGTGTTAGACGTTTTTATTTAACAAACCAATATAGAATATATTATATCTATTATCTATAAGTATACAGTATTAAACTTTGTTTGGTTATCCAGTTTATCTAGAATACTTTTAGTTCACCCAGGCTAATCTCAATAAATATGCCCCTAAGCCAGGGGTATATAACTGAAAGGCAATTCATAAATAGACACGAGTTATAGCTTACATAATTCTGTATTCATTTCACTTTTAATGACAGAAGTACTTAGTGTTAGGACGTAGTAGTAATGGCAACTGCCACCAACTACTATTTATCATTCCAGGATATCTCTGCTGCCAAGCTCCATGTACTACCAGAGTATTCAAAAATCAGACAAAACCAATGATTTCCAAATGCTGAAACCACTTCACCCCAACTGTACATCTATCCACTGACCTTTACGCGTGGAGACTCAATTTTATTACCCCTACATACTGTTTTCAAATTTGCATTTGAACTGTCAACATTTCCAACATCAAAGTAATGCCAAGGCAAAACAACTGGATAACACCCACATATCACAGCCGCAAAACCGCAAGAGCCAGAGCCAGAGTTAGAGTCAGAGCCAGAGCCAGAGTCAGAGCCAGAGTCAGAGTCAGGAACCAGAGCATGAGTCGGAACGAGCAGGACTAATTGGTAGTGGTGAACTGTCTTCCTTTTTTTTTTTCCATTGGGTGCCATGCTTGCCACATTCACTTCTGAATGTCATAAGGAGTTATCTAGTTCATTTAGTGAGCTACAAGCTAGAGCTGAGTAGTCATCACCATGTTAAAGTTCTTTTCATTTTTCATTTTTGTAGTTTTTTTGCACTAGGCGAAATAACCCGCGCAGACCAAGAGGGAGTGCTTTAATTTATTTGGGTATTTCTTTATATAGCTATAATATTTAATATTATTGGCAATTTATTATTGTATATATATAGCCTGGAAAACTAGTTGGCGCAAGCTATTGGTATTAAATGGCAATCCAAGATTCTAATAATAGTTGTGGGTCTCTGCCATTGGCTGGCTTAATTTTGCTGACTTGGCATCTTGGTGTCATCTTGCATGCCCTAACTCTTTTTTCAAAATGAGTACATACGTAAGAATAATTGCTAAAGTAAATAAATAATTATGGTTAAATAAAAAAAATACACAAATTAATACATATTCTGGTTTTCACATGTTTAAAATTATTAGAGGTCGAGTTCTGGCCTACTATCGACGCATGTGATTAAATTTATACGCGTAACAGCCCACTAGATTTCATCTTGTTATTATTAACATTCATAGGTTGAATTCTGGCCTATTAACCCTTAATAAAATGGAGCCAGCCAATGGTAGAGATTCGGCAACTATATTGAGCCATTCCAGATCTCACGTTTTGGGATATAGGCATCCTGCCTAAGACAGGTCCTAACTTATTTAGTAATAAAAATGTCTTAGCATATCTGCACCTCGTGTCCGCAAAGGAGTATGTTAAAAAGCCACTTAATTCAGTTTTCTCTCTTTCTCTAAACAAATATAGGTCACAGGAACGCTTGTGTCTCTACTTATTATTCCCAACATTATAGTATATTTAAGTCCCTATAGGAGTCATCAAAACAATTAAAAGGATCTATTTCCTGCCTAATTTTTCTGTTTTTTTTCTTTTTCAAGTTTTTCCCTTAAGGTTCTTTTCTACTCCTATATACCTGTGTCAGGCAATCATCCTCTCTCTCTGAAATATACTGTTGTCATAGAAGAGACCGCTAAATATTCTAGTCTGCACTCGGAAGCTTTTATTTCTCAACTTGATAATTTTCTGTGCGTTCAAGTGAAGCTATTATACATAAACGATAATTATAACGCAATTAATTAAATAGATTTTTTATGTATGTTAGAATAATCATCCTTTGAGTAAAACATTATTTTATTATTTACACCACATAAAATATAAGATATTGGTCCATTAGAAGCTAGCTACTACTGACGATTTATACTTTAACTGGTTATCTGAGCCCTTCCTTATGCATTTAGCGTATCATGCTCCAGAAATGCCAATACATCCTATACTATTCTGTTATTATATTATTTTATCATTATATTATTATTCTATTATCCACAGCTCTAGCCACTTTAGTCACATCATGCGCAACCCCCATTTTATTGGTTACAGCTGTGTTTTTTTTTTTAATAATAAAAAATCCTGAGAATAATTAATTACTTTATGGAAGATGGCCTATTTTTGTAGTGATGCCTTTAGCCAGTATTCATTACATTATACATAGTATAATATATATATATACTACATGAATTAATCATTCATTTCATTCAGTATGCAGAAATATATATGCATACCTTATGATTATTATGAAGAGCCATTTGATCTGACCCGAATTGTGTAATTATAATCAGTGGCTCTGGTAGCTGATTGCTGGCTGCATAGTACAAATAAGTTTTTATAAAGAGCCATTTGACCTGGCCCGAATTGTGTAATTATGATTAGTGACCCTGGTGCTGATTGGTGCATGGCACAAATAAGTTTATACGGCCAACAATAATATTAGAAACACAGATAATTATTATAGTTGCATGCTATTATGTATACTGGGTTACTGAGGTTCCAAATTAGCTTGCACCCCTTAAACGTTAACCTTATTTTTGTGTAGAATATATATTTTTTATTAGTTGAAGTAGAATATCGGAAACACCAAAGCCAAACTCAAATATAAACTGCTTATGAGTTTGTAGGTCTACAGGTTTTCGTTTTCGGACGATATGCAGGCGAGTTGCTCTATAACCGAGGCCAAATGGCGAAGTGACAAGCTCAGAGTTGACATGTATATATGTATATGTTGATTTAGTTACATCTTTGAATGCTTGAGTAGTGCATACAGCCAAAAAATACAGCAGGCTATACGCACACATGAAGGTAGTTAATAGACAATATACGTAACCATAGTAGATCATTACAACCATAACAACAGGGAATTTTAGAGTGGTTATTTATCTTTCTACACTCTTTGGATAGGAAGAGGGTATGTTTATTTTGGGTCTATAGTTTTACTATGTATCCTCTAGTTATGATATTTATTCATGTTTCGTGGACCTAGGAAAGGACGAGAGAGCCCTATCCTATTCCAGGGAGAATAGTCAGGGTGATATTTGAAGGTAGGAGAGATGATATATCTGTACAACTTACGGTTTCCCTTGCATATTCTAGGTACTATATTTATACTATATTTTGGACCGTAATGACATATATGCCAACCACATACATATTTTTATATGGCAGGTACACACCTATATAGACAGTTACCAATACTTCCTTGTTGTCACTGGCTCATATAATAACTTAATTAAGATTTAATCCAAAGCTATAACATTCTAGTGGATAATATATGTATTGACCCCTTCCTCTCACCCAGGTGAAGTCGAGTGCACGGGGTGCTTTCTTGGATACCTAGCAATCAAATAACTTTGTACGCACCGAAGTAAATAAATAAAAGTAGTCTGTTAGAGGCACCACAAACTTTGTATGAACGCAAGGGTATACACCGTATATAACTATAGACCAAGTTCCCACCCGCTAGTACCCGACCAGCTATACTTAGCCTTGTTTGCCCAACAGCCTCTATCGTAAGAGGGGGTCGGCTAGACGGGAGATAGAACGTAGAACCTACCTCACTTGCTGACCTGGCCCAGCACCCCCAACAAAATAATTGCCAGGACTGTGTATCGCTTAGGAGGCCTTCCCAGCTTCAGCCCCATCCTTTAGCTGAGCTCCATTGCACATCGCCCACCTCTAATATGTCAACACCACCACAGCAGTGGAGGGACAACGCGGACCAAGGCTATTGTAGTGACAATAGCTCTTTGAGTGCCAGCTGGGATATTGTCGTGACACCAGACTCACCTATGTCTAACAGGGAGATTGATGGAGGGTTCCTTCCTGACCATGACCAACCAGGCAGACCGAGCTCTGGGTTGTTACGGCAGGATTCTGTTTCGCTTGCAGATACACCAAGGGTTACAAGTAAGAACTGGCTGACTGGGAGTATGGACTCTCGACGCGCCACCTTCTTCTTGAACGAGGATAACCTGAAAGGCTCTGAACGAGATGATGTTCACAGCGAGTCAGGTCGACACATATGGGGGGCCGATTCGAGAAGGTCATCCTTAAATGTAGTACAAAGAGGATGGGAAGAATGGGGGGTGGGTGGGGATAATAGCTATAATGGACTTCGCGAGGTCATAGAAACCATTCTGGATAACGAGGTAGGTATAGGTATGTGTATGTGTATGTGCATGTAAGTTTATGTATATGTATGTGTGTTTGTGTGCATATATATATATATATATATATGTATATATTCACATATATACACATTTATGCATTTACACACACATACATACCTATACACTCATATACCTGTACATCCCACACCATGAGTAACGATCTGTCTACCAGCATAACGACGTATAGACACAGGTCCTAACATTCCCCTTTGATATCTATAGGATGGTATATCCAGTGCAAGTGATCGATTGTCATTATCACCACGATCAGATGCGAAAGATTTTTTTCCTGATGTCCCTTCAGAAAAGCCAGGTGGTGTGGGTGTATTGGACTATGTTATGTTATATTGTCTTGTAGTATATTGTATTATACCCTACCATGCCATATCATATCATACCATATCATACCATACCATACCATACCATACCATATTATACCCTACCATACCCTATCATATCATATTTTATTACATCCACCTACAACCTACAACCTCATATCAGCTTAAAGAGTCCACTCTCTAGGCCTTGTTCACCCTCTCACATCTCCAACATACAATAATGCTTACTATATATAGAGTGCTCTAGTACACCATGGAAACTAGTATTCCCCATATGCCTTTTAACTTTTTAAGGCTATGTTTCTGAATCTCATTCAATCACATTCTGATATCCCTTCCGCTTTATATAATGGTATCATTAACGGGTTTTTTTTTTAAGAAAGCGCTAACCAATACTCTACTATTACAGAGTCAAAGCGAGACCTCGCGGATGCCCTTCCCATACAGCCTGATAAGTTTACAACATTGAATAGTATGCATTCGCTCACTGACCTACTTGAAGAACTGGAGCAAGTGGCAATGGTAGTGGCAACCTTACTTTCTTGTGATTGGGTTGATAAAATAGGGAAGAGGGAAGGCGGGGTGGTGGGGAGGGGGTAAGGGTATGTAGGAGAGACCTTTTGTGAATAAGGATTAAAGATAGGATTGGTGAATATCGCATATCTATCGACGTTTGCATGCAACTACACATACACCAACAGCTTATACGTGATTGCAACTACGTCCACACTATTCATGTGTATATATCCTTCCATAGCAACACTTGTGCAACCAATGAAAACAATCCCTATCTTTATTACTTCGTATAAAATCTATGACTGCTATATGTTTTATGTATTCAAAATAAATTTTGATTGGTTACTACAGCATGTAATGATGGAATATGACAAGGATCTACTGATCTAAGATTAAGGGAATGATCCATTGATTAACAGGATTAATCAGGGACATTAGTGGGTAATTGTCAGAAGTCAAGTTCACATATTTATGATAGATTGACTTCTGTAACAGCATTTTGCCAAGTATATTTTCGTTATTCAAGGAAGATAGACATGTACTACGGTTGTCATGGTAGTGTTGTTAACTATAAACTACACTCACGACTACCAACCACTACCACCCCGACCTCTCTCTCCTCTCCTTCTCTCTGACACCACACACACAGGTTACTAATGGGCGACTGGAGAAGTTTATGGGTGCTTTTGATGCCCTTCACCTCCCCTGCAATCCTCACACCTGGCCTCCAGCTACTGCTCGTATGTCCCTCGCCCTCTTTCATTGTAGTGCACTGTTACACATGGATGTTGCAATAGTTGTAAACCTCTCATTATCTCTTCAAGCTATACACGCTCCTTTGTCTTCCTCCTATTGGTTGTTTTGGTTGTTTCGCATACCCTATAGTCTATCTTTCTCTCCATCTCCTCATATGCCCATTGGGCTATCTATAGCACATGCGTCATACATCTGATCATACATAAGTCACAATTTCTTTCTACCGATGATACAACCATGATTCTCCTCCAATCATATACTGGAGTCAAATCAATGCTAAGCCAACCATACACATAACTTAAAAATAAATGGTTGTTTTGATAGGGGAAGCGCAAGAAATGCTGTACACCAGGGTGAAGAATATAGTAATGAATGTGTTGGAACATAAGCCAACCACGCTACTTGATCACTGTACCCATGCCGCGGAAACCATGGAGCGGGTATGTGTGTAGTGTGTACATGTATTGGCCTGTGTTTGGTGAAGTATGTGTTTACATCATTATATATATGTATTTGTATGGGTATATGTCGATATGTGGAATGCACTTCAAGTTCAAGAAGCATTAAGGACTATAGGTACGGTGTAGTTGCATGATGGTTGATAGATCTGACCGACCACCAATAAAATGAAAGTGAAAACTTAACAGGAAGAAAGAGAGAGGGAGGGAGGGAGGGAGGCTGCTGCCCACTTTCCATAGCAACCCATACTCTACCTTACCCATCCCCACCTTACAGCTTCGAGACCTACTTAGTTATATTAGCGATGAACCCCCATACTTCCGATTTACACCCGAGCTAGAGACTTTAATTATCAGGTTGATGGTTACATATGCTCAGGTGGCCAGATTGGCTAACTACGTGGTATGTATGTGTGTATGTGTTTGTTTGTTTATCTATCTATGTATCTATGTATTTATGTGCCTAGTAGCATGGTATGCTTCCCGTATATGTTAGTGTATAGGAGGAGAAGGTTTTAGATGTTGTTATATGATTGGCCTACTTATAACCACGTATAAAGACATTAATTCATACAATGCTGAAACTAGTTAATTATAGGCAGCTACGTGCATACACATATACCTATATATACTTATATCTATGTGTGTCTATACCTATACGATGACGAGTGACGAATAATATCTAGTACATATTTACCATTATAGTAGTTGTGGTGCTTTTAGAGCCAATGACTAAGCGGGGGTGGTGCGCATAGGACATGAAAGGGAAACAGACGCAAATACCTGAAGGTGATTACTGGGCGCACGTGCCATACACCGATGACGTTCCTAATACGTCACTTAATATAAGGTGTGTGTGCTGCCTTACATGTCTTTGCTCTTAAATACTATTATACTACTATACGACTATACTATTATACTGTTCTACTACTATACTGTTCTACTACTATACTATTATACTACTATACTACTCTACTACTATACTACTCTACTACTATACTATTCTACTACTATATTACTATACTATTCTACTACTATACTATTCTACTACTATACTATTCTACTATTATACTATTATACTACTATACTATTATACTGCTCTACTATTCTACTATTATACTATTCTACTACTATA
>NAOQ01000404.1:0-11944 GCA_002751075.1 Ichthyophonus hoferi
TCTTATTATTATTATTATTATTATTATTATTATTATTATTATTATTATTATTATTATTATTATTATTATTATTATTATTATTATTAGAGATATATTAAATTGTATTGTATTGCACACACACTGTTATATATTATATAGTATATATAGTTAGTAGGTATTACAGTATATATCTATATTAGTACGGTACATATACTATACTATATTAATATGCACTGTTATATAGTATGCAATAACACTACAGCCCTACACTTTTAGTTTGACCAATAGAGTAGCGGATACGTCGTATGGGTAGTAGGACTCTGTAGTGGTAGTTTATTGGTTAGCAACATGACCTATATATAGATAAATAACCAACTACCTATTGGAGATAAAATATAAAATATTAACCAGTAGGATACATCAGGTGTCATTGGAGCGTAATGAGGACGGTAATATATAGTTTTATACAATACCCTAAATGATAATAAGCCAACAAGAAACCATGCCCGAGTATATTAGCCCCGAGTATATTAGCCAATAGAAGATCGCCATAGTGAAATCATTAATGACAACAAGTTCACTCTAAAGTATAGGATAATAAGATAATAGAATAGTAGGATAATAGGATAGTATGATAGTAGTACAGTAGGATAGTAGGATAGTATGATAGTATGATAGTAGGATAGTAGAATAGTATGATAGTAGGATAGTAGAATAGTAGGATAGTAGAATAGTATGACAGTATGATAGTATGATAGTAGAATAGTATGATAATAGGATAGTAGGATAGTATGATAGTAGATAGTATAATGGTATGGTAATATTATAAACACTACCAATGGTACACGTGAACATATTATGTACAGCATCTGATTCGGTCTCTTTGAAAACAAATACCATTTAAAGTTCCCTTAATTAATTTAGTTCATATCAACTAACAGACTGCGTCCTTGATAAAGAACTTGATGGGAAAACATGATATACAGCAAATAAAATCCCTTTGTTGTTTGTATACTGTATTGCATTGTATTGTATTTCATTTTGTTCTATTCTATTCTCTTGTACTGTATTGCATTGTATTGTATTTTATTCTATTCTACTCTATTCTCTTGTACTGTATAGTATTGCATTATATGGTAATGTATTGTAGTATACTGTATTATGCTGTATTGCATTGTATTGCATTGTATTATAGTTTAGTGTATTGTGGTGTATTGTACCGTATTGTTTATCTAATGGCACAAGCTAGAGGTCCTAATTAAATGTTAAATACACGTAGTTTTACTTTTCATTGGGAAAACTTGTATTTTATTATTGGTTCAGTTCGTAGTAATAATATGGGTGTATGCGGTCTCTTTTTGATTTCTAATTATAGTACAATCTAGATAGATAGATACACACATATATATATATAGATGATAGATGGTCAGTAATACCTTGGAATGTATGTGTAGGCGACACAGTATTGGTCACAGACCATAGTGCTAAATTGCCTTCATTCCTTGGTGGGTGTGGTAGAGTCAGACTGACAAAAGCATTGCCTTTGGGCTGCAATCATTGGATAATGGTCAGGTGTAGATTGATATATGATATGATAAAGATCAGCTGTATACATTCACAGAAATTAATAAAATAAAATTAACTCGGTTCTGCATCCACTTTTATCTTCTACTTAAAATGTATTCCTTGCTCTATTGGACCACCATTAAAAAAAAATTGAATCACAACACCTCCAATTAACTAAATACATAACTGTATACTAAGTTTTCAATCCACTTATACTAATATATTATAGGATAAATAAAGATCAGGTTTATACGGAGATAATAGTAAAAATGTTAACTGTACGCATCTCCATGATTGGATGAATGTCAGGTGCATATTGAAATATTATAGGATAAAGGTCGGGTAAATACGGATCTATGATTAAAACTCTAGGAGTTATGCTTAAATATTATAATATACTAGACTTATTTAGGCTAAAAGTACATATTACTCATGTTTATTGGGAAAATATGGGTTGATAGGTAATTATATACTAGTTGTTGTTGTTGGAAAAGGTGCCATACGTTACAATGATTCCTTATTTATTTGTTTTGTGGAATATAACATATATTCCATTTATTTATTATCCACTATGAATCAAATAGTAGAGATTATCCATCAAACCTAAGTAGTAATGATTTAGATTGAGATTAATTATTACATACTAGATTATATTAGGTATGCAGTTTGATCCAAATTCAGTCTCATTACACCATGTGTTTATAATGCTATAAATGAACTACTGTGTGGTTGAGACGGGGCTTCTAGTTTTGTTTACACTATAGTCCGCCACCCGACTTGCGTGATTGTCAGGATAACGGCTCAAGATAAAGACAGGTACATCGTGTATAGTTTACATTTCACCCTTTCAACAGTTTTGATATATTGGTAATTATTCAAAGTAATTTTCTATTGAGTTATGGCTATCTCTATAGGTATGTATAATTCATTTTAGTTTACCCTAATTACAGTAAACCTTCTCACAAAACAATGCGTAGTGAATTAGAATTCGAAAATCTTTTGAGTAAAAAATAAGTACGTAGGTACGTAGGTAGACACATAAAGATATAGATTATAGCGTATTATATTATTTATTTTATTATATTATATTATGCTATATTATATTAAAAATGCATATGAAACTATATTAGATTAGATTAGTAATATTATTCAGAGATAAATTCATATATATATGCAAGTAGATAGACCAATAGAAATAGACATAAATGGCCTTCTAAGGCAATAGATCTATCTGTACATAGCCAAGTATAATACTATCCAATAAAATATTTCAATCCAATGTATGTCACCTGTCAAATGCATGATATTAATTAAGAAGAACTGGTAAACTACTATGACTAGAAAATATCAATGGATTCATAATATAATTATATATTATACAAAATAATTATATATATCTAACCCGAATAAGTTCTAAAAAATGGGAGAAATATGCAAGGTCAACTTACAATAATATTATAATCAGTTAATAAAATTAGTCCAAACGTATTGGCCAATGATACATTCATTATAAAAGTAATCAATAAACCACTAGATACCTATAGTGAACTCCAACTACCTAATTAGATAGAAATATATCAAGACATACAGACTCGTAATATATAATATATATAAAACAAAACAATTATATATATAACCCGAGCAATGTATAAAAAGGGAGATACATACAGTGAAACCCGAATGATTAATTGGATAGGGGCGCATCAATACTTACAACGTACCGCACCCTCCAAACTGGGGCAGGCATGAGAATACTACTAGAGGCACGTGTATTGTTAAGATCCCATAACTAGAATAGCCAATGCAATCAATGAGTTAGCAACAAATACTTTATTGTGATATATATATATATGGGTTGGGTTCTTTGTCTATACTTATATATTGGTATATTGCAGCATTGGCTGGTATGTAAGGAAGTTTTAAAATATCTATTGTTATATTATATTATATTGTTGTATTATATTATATTGCAGTGCATTGTATTGTATTGTATTACAGGACACTACTTGAGGCACGTGTATTATTAGGATCCCATAACCAAGGATAGCCAATAAGATCAATAGGTTAGTGCCATTAAACTTTAATTGGAATATGGATGGGATGGTGTGCATGAAGGTTTTAACGTACACACTGTTATATTATATTATATTTGTGTTATATTATATTAAATTATATAACGATAATTGTGCTGTATTGTAATAAATTGTGTTGTATTGAATTGTATTGAATTGAATTGAATTGTACATTATTGTTATTTTTATTGTATTGTTTAATATTATAGAATATTACTAGAAACACGTGTATGGTGAAGATCTCATACCTACGGATAGCCAGTAATATCAATAGGTTAGTATCCCTAAATTTTAATAGGGATATGAGTGTGTTGGCCTATACGAAGAACTTTGAAGTATACATTATGTTATATTATATTATATTGTATTGTATTGTGTATTGTATTGTATTGTATGATATTGTATTATACAGTATTGTATAGTGCTATATTATATTATATTATATTGTGTTGTATTGTATTGTATTGTATTGTATTGTATTGTATTGTATTGTATTGTATTGTATTGTATTGTATTGTATTGTATTGTATTGTATTGTATTGTATTATATTGTATTATATTGTATTGTATTGTATTGTATTGTATTGTATTGTATTATATTGTATTGTATTGTATTGTGTTGTATTGTATTATTGTATTGTATTGTATTGTATTGTGTTGTGTGTATTGTATTGTATTGTATTGTATTGTATTGTATTGTATTGTGTTGTGTTGTATTGTGTTGTGTTGTATTGTATTGTATTGTACTGTATTGTATTGTGTTGTATAGTATTATATTATATTATATTATATTATATTATATTATATTGTATTATTGTATTGTACTGTATTTTATTGTATTGTATTGTATTGTATTGTATTGTGTATGTATAATATTATATGGTCTTGAATTTTATCACATTATATTATACTAGATATATTGCACTCAGCCTTTAGTCAAACACAATGCTTTCTATCGATTGACTGAGCCTCTTCATCAATCATCCATCTATGATTATAACCAAATGCAGAAAGAATTTCAACTTCATCATTGGTGCATATAAGCAGAAAACGTCATCGCCTGGGCAATCAGCCGCATGCAGTGGCACGTGTACATCGCCGCCAATCTACAATCTACAATAACGCGTACAATACCATCTGACATTAGTCAAACGTTCATTTTATAACTGTCGTTTCTTTTTAGTAGGAGTATAATATGACCGCCCCAGGTATTAACAGGCGCAAGTCGCCCTTTGTGGCTAAAAGCAAGGCACGCGCAGCCAACAAAGCTATTAAGAAAAAAAGAAAAACCGATAAGATTATCCAGAATTCCGGCTTGGTTTTAACTAAAGCCCAGAAGAAAAAGCTGGTTTCTAACCCTAACGCCAACGTGTCTTTGTCCAGGAAGAAACTGCGTCTTATGGGAAAACAGATGAAGTCTGTTGATAAGGAAATGGGTACGTGATCTCTTGTAATTTGTTCTGTATTTTTTTTGGTATGATAATGATTTGGTAGTTCTTTAAATCTTTGCACGACAGGTTAATACATTAATACATGTGTTGCTGTTAATTATTTCTTTCTATCCTGGGTTTATTTTATATATTATATTATATATGTAGTTATAGTCACTGCCAGTTACTCCTCCAGATGTTAGTTTTCTCTTTACTGTGTAAATTATATAACTAAGTGGCTACAAGATTATTACTATTGTCTTACCCGAAAAAACTATGTACACAATGTTTTTGAAAACAGTTAGTGTATGTTATCCTGCAGATAAATTACACTTACCAAAAAAATAATTCTAAAGGCAAGGTATTCAAAATAGTTTAAAGATGAAAGGGAATACGAATAAGAGGGTGTGTAATAAGTGATATGTTGAATTAATATGGGCAATGTGGTGTCTCTTTTTTCTTTCCAACTCCTACTAATCCTGCTCACCCTAGCTTATAGGGCAGGTATTGGCACAGTGATAGTCATCTCGTTCTATCGTCTGTTTAATTCTAGATTATTTACACTAAATTGATACGTTGTCGATGTATATGGTGCTTGTGCTCTATTTTTGACTAATTGATATCATATATTTCTAAGAGAGTGTAAATGAAACCACGTACATTTTTATATTAACTTTGGCTGTCAATTATTATCTGTCATTAATTCATCAACCTAAAACAGAGGACGTTAGCGAGCAGCCCATTGAGACTGTTGAGGTGGCAATGGAGGTGGAGGGATCTAACAAGGGCACCACTCTTGGTGGTAAGCATGACGTTGTGTATTAGGAATACATTACTAGTTGAGAGTTCTCTTTATGGGTTACATCACGTATATATATATATTTGTTGTACATTTTTCCAAGCCTATACGATGTGTTTTAGGGAAGCCGTTGACCCTTTTTTGCATTTATATTTACATGCATATATAATTAATGAAACGCCTGTGATCTTTAATTCTTTTCGATTTACTATTATATTAAATCTTCGTTCCAATGTAGAATTGTATGTATGTTTTGACCTCATATACACCTAAGATAGTATAAATACTGTAAAATATAATTTGCTTTTACCGGGCATAATGGCATCATTGCCATCATATTGTAAGTATAGCACCCGACCTTTTGGTGTTTACTGCTAACTATAATAAACTTATTAATATGATCTCCAACGTTTTGAGGCTGTTTTCTATTATTCAAGTTGTGTTGTACATTGCTAATCTTTCTAAAGATGGGCATGAGACAGTTAGCTTATGGATGTATATATATATATATATATATACCATCATTAACACATTATGTTGTCACAGGTCCTAAAGTATCCGCTTAAAGGAAGAAATGAACCTGCCTGCTATCATACTGCAGTGGCTATTTAACTCTTTTGGCACCTGACTGGCTGAACGTTATACTATATATATATATTTCTTTGGTTAATAATTAATTTTACCTCAACCAAGGGGCATGCTTATTATTTTTCGTATCTCCCGATTTATAAATAGTGATGTACTGCGGGAACGCAACTGCATCTATCCTCTCTCCTGCGTTGTGATGGTTCTAAATTGTGGTGTAATTTTATGCAATATCATATCATGTTATTTCATGCTGGTATATATAATCCAACAACTCGTAGAAGTAGGGATGGGATGGGGAAATAATAACGATAATGATATTGATGTAACTACTCATAGATATAAACTAGACCTGCTTTGGAAGTGGGATCATGCCCTGTGTAGAAAAATATTTTTCCTATACATTCGTGTGCTCTCTACAATACCTTGTACACACGTATACATATATGACCTATAAGAAAGGTTGGGTCAAGACACCGTATATACAAGCTATGCCCAACGGGCTATTCTATACTGAATGTATGGTTACCTATATTTATTGTATTAGGCGCAAATTAAGTTTTCTTTTATATTTTGCAGTTATACCATAGGCTGTAAAAGGTTCATTTTTGACCAAGAACAATTATAATACCTATGTTGGGACTCGCCACGATTAAAAATACCATTTTAGCGATAGTATAATGCAATTGCTTGACCCCTGGTTGTTAAGGTGGAAATTATCGCACCAGATTTAAATTATGCTGGTGATAATGAATTTTGATATGAAATGTTTTGGGTAGGTGCTAAATTGATACATAGCATATGATTGAATGTATGTAAAACAAAATATGTGGTTCTTCATTCATTAAAGAACGTCTCTTGTTTTGCTTAATCTTCATAGCCTTAGGTATACATACAAACCTAGTACAATTTTTTTTTTTCATGTGTATTGCGAAAATAACTCCATCTATATACTTACACTGGATTCAGGGATGTTAAAGCAACCAATCAAGTACAAATGTGGTATTTAAAAAATGCACAATATTAAGGGACTAGGTTTCAGGATAGAGGATGTCAGTAAAGGAATATTATTAGCAAGAATCATTACACACGTAGTCCTATACCTATACAATACATAGTGCCTTTCTCCCTACTTCTTTGTAAAACATACTAAACAAAAAAAGAACATTTATTTAATTGGAATATTTATTAAATTTGGGTGTTTCTTTATATTGCTCTAATCATTTAATATTATTAGCAATGACTCTTACATATGTAGTCTGGAAAAAATAGGTGCAATCTATTGGTGCTAAATGTCAATCCAACATGATCGATCTAAACTGAACCAGCCAATGGAAGATCATTTTAAAATATTTTATAAATATTTTTATATAATTGGTCGAATATACCAATATTCCTGTTGAAGATATTGCTCAAAAATACATATCTTTTTCAAAGTTACTCGTCAAAGTATCAAAGACTCTCCATAGACGTTAAATCTGGTGGCTCTGTGCGTAGTTCAAACTTAAATAAGTTAAGTCCATTTTCCCTTCTGAGTTCACAGTGTATTTGAGTAGTTTGTTATGTCTTCTCAATTAACAAGGCTGCGGCGTCGGGATTTGTCAATCCAGATATTAAGTCGAATCAAAGTATGTGTAGCGGCTTTGGTGTAGCTTGTTAACAAATGCCTATATGGGTAGTAACGATGATGAAATCTGGTTTTCTAATCAGAATTATTATATTTAATAACGAGTAAATATCACTGCATATGTATCGCTCCTTTATATATTTAAATACAATGGAAAAGCGTATTTTTCAAACCTCGATTACGTTTTAGTAGCTTATATAATCTCTATAGTTGTTAAACACAAGTCCACATAAGACAGGTACGGGCATTTTTGGGGGTCCAGATAAGGTAACTGGTTGCTTAGGCTTCCCGCCTAAGACAAGTCCTGCTGACTTGTTTGGTAATAAAAACATGCCTTATCATATCTGTACTCTGTGAACGCAGGGGGACACTTTAAAACGCTGCTTAATTCGGCATTTCTTCTCATTATAAACTAATATAGGTCACAGGAACGCCCTTGTCTTTACTTAATATTTTCAACACTAGTTTATATAGCTACAAATATTTAATATTATTAGTAATTATTATTAAAAACAGCAGGTGCTATTTAAACCTGCCAATTAGAGAATATCTTATATTAGGACCATATTATCAAGAATAGGAACGTATTATATATATTATACGTATTAGGAGTAAAATTGTAATCTCATTTACCTATATTAATAATCATCAGCATATCTCTATTTTTTAAAAAACTTACTCTATACACTCGTACATAAATTGGCCCAATCATGGTCATGGCTGTACTGTATTGCACAACAGATCTATTCGAAACACAAAATGTTAATAAGTAGTTTAAATCGTTCAGCCAATAAACATAACAGGTTTGTGCATTCCCTATATATATATAATTCAGAAATTGTGTATCTTATTATCTTATTGGCTGGGGATACTTAAAGATGATTGATCAGCTCCATCACGACAGATAACTCGAGATGGGTTTAATAATTCCACCCAGCCAATGATAATGTGCCCTTGCTCAACTAATCTAACAGATAAAATTTTGAGATAAGCCATTTAATTTATAAACACAATTTATAAACGAATTATTATTATTGCTATTATTGCTATTATTGCTATTGTTTACCGTACTTATATTTTAGATAATAATAGCAAGAAGAATGTCTGACACATTTGATAAAGGTACTAGTTCTGATTCACTTCTCAATCAGGAGGAGATAGAGGTAGAAGCTGCAGATACAAAAAAAAATGAGCATTTTAATGGGAATGTTCTTGACTTTGAAACTGTTAAAGCTAGTGTTAATGAAATAAAGGTTACTACTCCTGAGAAAGAGGTTCAGAATGTAGACGATCCAGAAGTGTCTGGAATTAGTAAAGAAATTCTTACCAACCCAAACGTTGAATTAGGTGATTCCTCGACGAAGCTTGCTGAGGATAAGGTGCTGAGAGAGATGTGTTGGCCCTTGCTCGTTTCAGTTGATGGCGTTTCATTTTTCCTATTTTGTTGTTATTGTAGGCTCGTAGTTTGGCCTTCTTCTTTTTTAAATTTTGGGTGTACAATGAATTTAATTTTTTTCTTTACTCTATGGTTTATTTGCGTATAGTGACGAGTATATATACATGTTTGTGTATACGTACACATACACGCACGCATAAGTATGCTTATGATTGATAATAATGGGAAAGAGTGAGTGGGTTGTTATGTAAAGAGGATGGGTGAGGATATATATATATATAGAAGGTAGAACAAAGAGCGGTTGGTGAAAGAAAGAGTGAGTGGGAAGGGAATGTGTATGAAGGATATATGTTGTATCAATATGTGAGTGTGTAGCATAGAGATAACGAAGGAACAAATGTGTTTATGTCTGTATGCATAAACGTGAAATATGGTGGTTATGGCTATAAGATAGTATGAAAATGATAGAACTATTATGTGCACTTGAGTAATAGATAAAGATGGTGTTGATATGCAAGTTTATGTAGGAGAGTGACAGGTAAGGGAAGGGAGCGGGGGTTGATGATAGTAATATAGTGTGATAAACTAAATGCAATATAATTACATTCATATCTGTTCGACGAATCAACGCACACCTATAAATGTCAGTGGACTAAATAAAGGGATAGGTATACAAAGATAACTTAAATGAACACTTTAAACTATGATATTATTGGCGCATGGATGTATTATAAACCTAAGTAAGATCAATTTTATTTTAATATTATTTTAATATTACCTACTAACATGCCCAATGATATCATATGGTATGTGTTTTAAGCATCCAGTGTACTGCTAGTATTGCGCATACCTCCAATCACCAATCTTCCCTTAAAACTGAACTATCTATTAAACTTGTATTAAAACGCATCCTTTCTCCACATAGCCATCTAATCCTGTTTCTTCGTTGGTCAATGAAGAGGAAAAGAGCAAAAGCATGCTAGAGGTGCCTGCAGCCATGCTGGAACAGCCAATCAATATGATTCAAACTACTGCCACAGCTAGTTACTATGGCATCAAACATTGGGGGATGAGCACCCTGCTGACAGCTAGGCAGGTGTGTAATTGCTGGTTGATGTTGGCATAGAACTATCTGATTGGTCTGTTGATATTTGGGTGATTATATTGAACTATGATTAATCTGCTAGTAGATGCGTTGTGTGGCAATAAGTTAGTGGCGGATGAAGGGATAGTGATGTGGTTGGAAGATGTGGATCTCTATAGATAACATTACTGATATGATTGGATATGATGCAATGTGATTAGATTGCAGTAACCTATAGTATCTTATGATATGGTATGACTTGTATGGTGGCACACGCTATTTTTATTAATCATCATCTCCCTCTCCCTCTCATTCTATATATATATATATATATTCTCCAATCAGTACATGATGGAAAAGATGGGTACTATGGAACTCACCGATGATCCCGAGCTAGATTCCCGGGTAGCGAAATTATTTACCAGTAAGAAGAAGTATATGGAGTTAATAGCCACGTGTGATTTGTTATTGAACGCCATGATTACTGCCACCACCAATCAGGTGAGAATTGCCTTATATAGTAGGCGAGGAAGAGGCAATGATATGTAAGGGACAAGAAGATGTTTGCGATATGGTGAATATGTGTGTATGATATGATTTATATATATGTATATATACTATTATCTATAAATTTAAGCCCATCCCTAATTTAACCTATCCTCTCTCCCCTAGAAACTGCTTAGCCAACAACTGTCATATCTGGCTACTGCAGAACCTGAACTGCAAGAGGTATACCTAACCTCATCGGCAACATATAAAAGTCTAGCCACAGAGGCCGCCACTCTGATTAAAGCCATAAAGACCCTTATAGATAATCTTACTACCTTGTGTGATAAGGCCATGGAAGATACCCTGGTAGGTTGACTAATTAATATATATATGCGCATATGTGCATGTAGGACATATATTGTATTTTATTGTATTGTATTATTTTGTATTATAATTGAATATGCATATATATGAATGGATGCAATTGGATAGTTAAAACAATCAGCTTACCAATGTGTACCCTTGATTTTAATGTCCATCCCCTATTCGCGTTATTTGTATTTTATTTGACTTCCCTTCCTCTTCTTAACTAAATGTTTATAATTTACATTACGTGTTAGGCTAGCCAACTATCTGCCAATTTGATACATTAAAGACTTAAGCAATTTAAAATTATATAACACCGTCCATATCTCCATAATAAATATTTATTTATTTATTAATTTGATTTGTGGTCGGGTCGGGTCAAAGGGCTCTCAGAAGGAGACTATCTTATCTGACTTTTAATCTTTACTTATACCTTCATCTCTGATCCTATCACCTATTTATTCTTTAATTAATTAATTAATTATTATCTACCAACCCCTGTTCCTCTCCTTTGCATTCTTTGGATTTTTCTTTCTTTCTTTCTTTCCCCC